>JAUJYZ010000622.1:72500-316040 GCA_033675265.1 Actinostola sp. cb2023 | reverse complement strand
GAAGATGTGTATCGGCATCAGTCAATCATCACTACTAAGCAGATTCCTTACAAATGTTCACTACCCGAGGGTATCATTTTCACATAGACAGATCTTGAACAGGGTAGGGTATTTATCACTTTCGACCTGACAAATATCGGTTTGTAATCAGTTTTATTCCTGTTAATGATAGATAGTCTTTATTTAAAGAGGTAATACATAATAGTGCATAGCACTAATAAACTTGTTAGCCCTCGCAACTTTAAAAGGAACAATTGCAGAATACCCCACATCTACTGTATCCAGCTCTAGTAGCGGCACTCTTTGAGAATGACGAATTATAACAATATGTTCTATTGTTATGCCAAATAGGTGTGGGGTATATTCTGCAGTTTAGCCTTTCACCCCTATCCAAATTTGGGTAGAGACGCCCTCCACCCCCCCCCTTCAACCACCCCCCCCCCCCCCCCCCCCCCCCCCTTCACTAGCACTTGACAAAAAAAATCCCTTCCCTCCCCTCTCCTTATAATATTAATAACAACACTTCTCCAAAACGAGGTAAACACACATATATATATTTTTGTAGTGAATTAACAGCTACACAGCAATAGATACCGTTAAGAGTGTCCTTGTAGTTCGCCAGTGTCCATATCCTGCAGCCCCGTGAAGAGCTGTTCGTAGTGCACCATGTTCACCGCTACGACCATTTACATTAACCATTTTACTCGCCAATAATCGAGTAATCTCTTGTATATCACCTTTCTCTGCTGCTTCGTACAATGCAGAGTATCGAGGAGGCATTTTGAGGTCCATATCGGCGAGTTTCTCGTCGTTTTGGTCGCCATGTTTGGAGTTTGAAAGTCCTGCCATCTTTGGCGCCAAAAACAAATGAAGATTTGCAAAATTTCACGTAAAAAGTAAAGAATACCTAAGATTATAAGATAATCTAGCCATGGAAATGTGTCATCTTGAAAACTGGCGAAATATGAATTTGTTTTGAAGGAAAATATCTCAAAAAGTCAAACTTGTTGCTTTTCGTTCCCAAGCAACACTCGGACTCAGGTCCAATGGTGGAGGAATTCCACAGGTAGCCCAATCACACTTCTCAGGCTGATCATAAATCGAAATTGTAAAAAAATATTGCATAATTATATTTCTACTTTAATTAACAAATAGAACAGCTTTTTCCACACGGCTCGTGCTCTCCCTACACTTCTTTCGTGCTCTTGTCACTTCCTTCGTGCTGTATTACTGAACGGAGCATGGAAAAAGCTGTTCTATTTGCTTTATTATATATAATGATGAGAAAAAGGGCAAGAAAGTTGAGGATTCTGTTGTTTTTGAATAACATTTTAGCTAGTGAAGTGCACGCGCTGCTGACGCCAGTTACACCATCGAGCGCACGCTTGGTTTGTTTTCTTCAGAATTTTGGATCAAACCAAACAGCCGAAAAATAGCGTCATCAAACCGTGCTCCGTTCTCTGATACAGCACAGTTTTCAGCCAATCAGAGCGCGCGGATTGACTTGACTATATAATAACAAACTATACAGTGTCATCATCTTTATTCAACTTGTTTTTAAGGTAGACAAAAATATATCATAAAGGGGTTTTTTAGTTGATAGGAACCTAGTCTCCTACAGAGTGTAGCGTGACGAACTAAAAACAGCTGCATGGGAGACTAATAGGAACCATACTATATGGCATTATGTTGACAGGATTGATCAAATATACCAGGCCTATCCCACATTTGCTTCGATGACCACATACAATGACTTCGAGTTGAGATTGGGGCAGATAAAATACATAGTACAGTAAATAAAATGTCTGCCCAAGTCTCGACCTGGTGCTATTGTTTGTGGGTACTGGAGCAGAATGCAGGAAACGTCTATTGTACACCATTCAATGGCCTTTGTTCTGTTCTTAAAGACTTATTAACATGACCTCTTTATTGACCTGGTGTCAAACAGGACTTTTATGCCATAAATTATACAGGAGTTTCTGTAGAAATTGAAATTATACAGGAGTTTCTGTAGAAATTGAAAGTATCAAGCTTCCAAAACTAGGTTCATCATTAGGGTCCTTGATTTTTATCCTCTTTACGATACTGGTTCCTTCAGATCAGGCTGTCTCAACCTCATATCTCTTTCCTCATTCTTAGCATGTTCTTTCAACATGTCCATGACAGTATTATTATATTCATCAGGGGTGGGATGGTTCCCTATCATCCAGTAATACAAGTCCCATTCGTTTGATGGTTGGTTGATAAGTTTATCGTACAGTTCTAATGAAGCTTCATCTAATCCATGTAAGTATTTGTTGGCAAATGTACTTAGAAGAAGCCCATTTTCAAGCATTCCTCGTTTTCTGGAGAGAAAATAAGATATATGTATTTGTAAATAATGGCAGGTCAAGGGGATGGAATCAGGGGGGGGGGGGGGGGGGGGGGGGGGGGGGGGGTACGATCCTATCGCATTCATTTCTCTCTCCTGAAGCTTTGCAACCCCCTCTTTGAAAAAATCCTGGATGCACCATGAATAAAATGTGCCACTGAAACATGTTAGGGAAATGGCAACAACAACCATCATCATCATCTTTCATCATCATCAACAGCTGACTTTACTATATGACAATTTCACAAGACAAGTAGTGCCACAAACCAAGAAGAAGAAGAAGAATACTTTATTTGCACTTTACATAACACTTTACAAACAACGTTTATACCGCGAACTTTAAAAATATTAAGCTTTAAAAGCTTTTAAAAATATGTTTACTTATTTTCGAAACAAGTGTTCAGGGATGCAAATGCATCCTCTATATCTACGACTGTGGCTACATACATACCTGCTCTGATAAAGTAATCTAGACCGTTTCGTCTGCACAGTCTCATTCTCTCGTGGTCTGTAGTTTGGCGTAGGTGGACCCATATACGGTGGATCTACGACTTTATCAGAGAACAACTGAACATTACTAGAGGTAGCAACCTCTATCCCTGCTTTTGGATGACATAACGAGCGTCTAAGACCAGAAAGAAGAGATATTCTTTGCGCAGAACTTCGAAGTGTAACCGCCATCTTGGATTATCCAAAGCGATACATTTGTACAGCAGTCTTTTGCATGAAAGACACAGGTAACCCGGCCCCCATATGTACAGTTTCAAATATAAATGTAAAATCTTTATGAATTTCCAATAATAGATATATCTGACAGATACATTCATAGAGTATAACATTCTATTAAATTAAAGTTTATTATTATTATTATTTCACTATAAAACGTATAGCGTAAAAATTGTGCAAAACAGATAACAAAAAAATCGTTTCGACTCCACTGGAAAACTACCCTAGGGGGCCGGCAGAGATGAAAACCCGCGCGCTCGCGCTAGCTCTTCAAAACCTAGAAATTTCCAATGCATTTCCAAGGTTTGGAAAAGCGCGCATTTTTTGCAGTGTATAGATATATATTCGCTAGTGGTTAGCGTAAGTCTACTCATAAATCATAGAACATAGAGGGTCGGCGTGATTTGGCCAGATACTCTTATAGAGCTCAATTTTAGTTCAGTGCTAAATCCATTTGAACACAATTCCCGAAAATATCGGTCTGAATGGAAACGGAGAAATTTCTGGAAACAATTTAGAAATACGTTTTTTAAGGCGCATAATTTTCTCTGGAAATGCCGGTATTCATTGGAAACTTTGCGCTCCATTTGTTTCAGTGCGTTCTTTCTCGCGTCTAGTCAGGAGTCTTGTTAGTCTCCCTCGCAGCCGTGCTAAGTGTCACACTTAGCACGGCTGCGAGGGAGACTAGAGTCTTGTCTGCATGGCCTCGACTAGTTTCACAGCTTCATGACCCGTTCCATTTGACCGTCGGAAATTCCGAAAATTTGAATCGGAAATTTTTGCTGAATGACGAAAGCACCTCGGGTCGATCCTCGGGTCAGCAGTTGAACCTCCTCGCCGCACATACTTTATTTACAAGTGGCCCCCTCCCCTCCCCCCCCTTCTCCTAGATATATGTGTTGCTCTGCAGACAGCGCGTACACGCTACGATAATTCTTCAGTCTAACGTTTCCAACATAAATTATTTATATCTCGTGTGAAGATTTGCTGCTTTCGCGTCGGTGTTTCTTCTTTTTCTCAGTTTGCATCAAGAAAGCTCCAATCCAGGTGCTAAAACAAAGATATTTATGAACGTAACCATCGTTATCATCATCATCATCATCATTATTTATCATTATTATAATATTATTATTATCATCATTATCATGTAGATGTAGATGTAGATCATCATCATCATATCATCATCATCATCATCATGCACACCCTATCTGATGTGCGCTAGTTTTAGGGCGTTTTTCATTTGACAGAACTGACCGGTCTGTATGTCCGTTGCGCGCGCGCTCTACCACAGGAAACCCATAAAAAGACGCGCGAATCTGCCTGTGGACAGATCAGTCTGTCCAGTCGAAATGGAAATCGCCCTTAGTATCTTAATCTCTGTTCACATTTACCTGAGGAGTTACGTCATCATGTTCCAGTTTCACTGATTGCGCAATCTCTGATAATCTACAAACAACATCGACACGAAATCACCTCATGGTTAGCAAAAAAAGGCCCTACTTTTTCGCGAAGAGTTGAAGTTCAATCGCGTTGTTGCGATCGCGAGAGAATGACGGGACGAAATGACGCGGGGGGGAATGAGGCGAGAAATCGCGTCTTTTCTTCTCGCCTCACTCCCCTCGCGTCTTTTCTTCTCGCCTCATTCTCCTCGCGTCTTTTCTTCTCGCCTCATTCCCCTCGCGTCTTTTTTCTTCTCGCCTCACTCCCCTCGCGTCTTTTCGTCTCGCCTCATTCTCTCGCGGCCAGATCAACTTCAACTCTTCTCGGCGGAGTTTCGCGAAGCAGCAGCGACTGTTTTACAGTCTATGACTTCACTTACTTTACTATACTTTGTAAACTCTGTTGCATGAGTTCAGAGGAATCGATTTCGTGGCTGAAAATAATCAGGAGTAAAACATGAGAAAATAAGAAACTTTGTACCTCACTTATAATGCATCTTTACACGGTATGAAAACGGAATTTGCGCACTGAAGCAGGGTCAGGGTTCAGAGGTCCGGGTATCACATCCCCACCCTAAAGTATGGGTACCCCGTCCTCCCGGGAAATGAGGGTTTATCATGTAATTTTAAAACTCATAGGACAAAAAATGATTATCATAGCTAGAAAGAGCTCGTTGAAATTAGTAAAAATGTGAAGTTTGGAAAAGATCGCTTCACAAATTGCGAAGATTTGAATTTTCAAATATCGAAATTTTATATGAAAACCTTTGGAAATTTACGCTGGTAGGCAACTCTTGCATTACCAACAAAGGTTTTCATACAAAATTTCGATTTTTGAAAATTCATATCTAACTTCGCAATTGGTGAAGCGATCTTTTCCAAACTTCACATTTTTACTAATTTCAACGAGCTCTTTCCAGCTATGATAATCATTTTTTTTATCCTATGAGTTTTGAAATTACATGTTAAACCCTCATTACACTGACAACCTATACCCCTCTCCCCCGGGCAATTACACTGACAACATACCTATCGTATGTCACATCTGAAGTTGGATAACTAAATCCTGAGTCGACGATGTCATGCTGCATATGAAAGTATAGTTAATGCTAGCGTATCTACTTGATATAAAACATAGAATAATTGTCTTCATACCCTGTGATTAATCAGAGACCAAACATCTTGTTGTCTTTGCTTTTGGATCTGAAGATATTACAAGAGAATAGATATTATCACGTGACCTAACCGCATTTTACGATCCATGAATACAACAGCGTTTCAACTCAATGCAAGGATAAGCGCAAGCACAATAATAATTTAAAGCATTGTGCGTGCGCTTATGCTTGCATCCTGTCCGTTTTCACAGTGACATAAGTTCTCTTGTGCTTGCGTCAGGCCTGTTTTCACAGTGACATAAGGCCTCTTGTGCTTGCGTCAGGCCTGTTTTCACAGTGACATAAGGCCTCTTGTGCTTGCGCTTATGCTTGCATCCTGTCCGTTTTCACAGTGATCTCAGGCCTCTTGTGCTTGTGCTTGCGCTTATGCTTGCGTCAAGCCTGTTTTCAGTGACATAAGGTCTCTTGTGCTTGTGCTTGCGCTTCTGCTTGCGTCAGGCCTGTTTTCACAGTGACATAAGGCCTCTTGTGCTCGCGCTTATGCTTGCGTCAGGCCTGTTTTCACAGTGTCATAAGGCCTCTTGTGCTTGCGCTTACGCTTGCGTCAGGCCCGTCTTCACAGTGAAGTGAAGTAATGTCTCTTACGTGCTTACGCCTTATGCTTGCGACAAGCCTGTTTTTCACAGTGACATAAGGTCTCTTGTGCTTGCGCTTATGCTTGCGTTACAGGCCCGTTTTCACAGTGAAGTAAGTAATGGTGCTCGCTTGTGCTTGCGCTTATGCTTGCGTCAGGCCTGTTTTCGCAGTGACATAAAGCCTCTTGTGCTTGCGCTTCTGCTTGTGTTTTCAGGCCCTTGCGCTTCTGTTTACACAGTGACATAAGGTCTCTTGTGCTTGCGCTTATGCTTGCGTCAGGCCTGTTTTCACAGTGTCATAAAGCCCCTTGTGCTTATGCTTGCGTCGCTAGTCAAAACCAGGCTTTATGCATGCGGGATACTGTACTGCAATTTTAGGGACCATTAGAAAAGCGATGCGTCCTCTGATGTAAGGTCTTCACTCACGCAGGTGAGTTGGTAGAGTACAGTGCATGTGCCATTAGGACTTACCTGAACTATGTGACTCTTATGCTCAGCAATCTGTCGAATTTTCTGTTTAACACTTGGTATTACATTTTGCAACTCTACAGAGCATTGAAGAATACGTCTTGAGAAAGGAAAAAAAAACAGAATGATTTTATGGTAATAATGACTTTCAATAATGACTTTTATCTAAAAACGATAAGTAGGTCGTGTATAACATAAATGGTCACTGAGGAGCATTAATGATTTGCTTTTCTCTTATACCGTTTTTAACTCGTGGATTATGTAATTATGTGGATTATGTAATCTACGAGTTATAGGAATGTTAACATTGATCACTCTTTAAATCACTCGGCTGTATTCATTACATTGCCGCTGAAGTACATCGCAGGCTCACGACCTTGGGGGGAGGGGGTGGTAATCCACGAGTTGGCATGGCAACACGTGCCTTTGATTATTTTACCCGCTCGTTTCTGCTGCTGGCACATAAGTCTTGTTATATCAGTGGTTTACCTCAAGTGTGTAAACATTTCTTTGTTTAGTTTTTCTCTCTTTGTTAAACATTTCAACACCACTTCAGCTATCCGACTGCAGTCAGCCATCTTTTGGTCGTAGCCTGGCAACGGAAGCAGAAGACAAAGTTGAGAATAGTTGTGAGATAATATGCTAGTCATAATAATAATAATAATAATAATAATAATTTATTACTTATATAGCGCCTTATCCAAAGCTCTAAGGCGCTTAACAATAAAATAAATTATTTACTAAATAAAAAATTACTCTATATGAATATTTAGTAGAATTACACAGGTGATTATTTGAAAAAATAAAAATAAATACCGTATTCACCGGCGTATAAGCCGCACTTTTTTTCCGAAAATCGCGATCCAAAGTTGGGGGGTGCGGCTTATCTCGGAGAACATCGGGAATTGGTACCAGAAATTTACATATAATTAACATAAAAGTATAAAAGAGTACGTACATTTGCTGTTAGTTACTCCTAAAAGCATTGGCAATTGGTTAGACGTTAAACAGATAAATTAATGGGTGCTAACACCTTTTCAGACAGTTTAACAATCATGCTAACGGTTTTACTACAAGACCTAATGGTTTGCTAAAGTGTTTTTCATTGATGAGCGGGTTGGTTCACGTGCTAACACAACATGTGTCAATCAAGAGTCTCAAACATAACATTCTCACGTGCACGCTAATGAACCTTAGATTTTAGAACTGATAAAGCCGAAAGTTGGTGGGAAAGACGTTTTTAATCAGTCATAGGATTGCATTGGATCGTGATTTGTCGTAAAGAGTTCTATTGAAAAAGTGTCTTTATGATTAGTCTATTACAAAGTTAAAATTATTGGTAAGCCTTTCAAGTATTCTCTGGGAGTTTACGTCCGATAACGCAAAGCATATAGCTTTCTCAAGATTCCACTCAATGTGTGATTTCTATTAATTTTATTCAAAAAAACTTATTTTCCAAAATTTGCGTTGCCAAACTCTGGGTGCGGCTTATCTGCGAGTGCGGCTTATACGCCGGTGGATACGGTAAGCATTTTAAAGAAAATAATTTTTTATTTCATATTTCAAAAGCTGGCAGCCATTTTGTCAAAATGCTGTAGGTAACTATCGAGAAATAGTCCGAAGTTCTCGACCAATCAGCACGCTTGATTTTCTATAATCACCTGTGTAATTCTACTAAATAGTCACCTCAGGCTCAGTGAATAGCAGTGATAATAACCTTGACTTTGTCTCGGTTATTATTCACCGATATTCACCTCGCCTTTGGTGACTAATTGTTAAATAGTATTAGTCATCTTCATCATCAACACCTCAAATCAATCTCGTTCCTAGTATACTTCCGAGGTTTTCCCATGGAATCATGGGAAGCACGAACCAAGAGCGATTTCCATTTGACAGGACAAACCGGTCTGACTACTGATTTAATAACGGACAAAAGTCTGGATTCACTTACTTGTTAAGTTCGTTCTTTTAAAATCCTCATAAACACCAACTGCTGTATTATATCTAGAAAGCAATGACGTCACATACATCACGTGGTCACAACTAAACAACCAAACTGTCTCTTCTGAGACCACTACTATTCATTTGCATGCGCACGACTTTTTTAATGGGTTTCCTGTGGTAGAGCGCTCGGGATAATATAATGGGATCCCTGTGGATGAGTTACGGCCACTTTGTGTCATCTGCTGTCGACAGATAAACAAATTGTGGGACTGCAACCCCCTCCCCCCTCCCCCTGGCTTCACCACAGGCAGCCCAAACTAAGTGTATTGTCAATTACCATCGCACGCTGTTTGCCACAGGAAGCCCACCAGAAACACGCGCGCATATTCAACAATAGCCTCAGAGGTGGAGCCACAGGCAACCCAACTAACATGGCGTTTACTTACATTTCTTCTAGTGGATTACTACATTGTGTTTGGTTAAATGGTATCTTTTGTAGTTCAAGTACTTGTGTCTGAGCAGTAATGGCAAGCTTTTCTACCGTCATCGCACCAGACTACAGTAACACAGAAAATAAACCAAAAATGATTGAAATAGATCATGAGATGAATGGGCAGCTGGCTGGCCAGTCTGCCTCGCAGCCATCCTTAGTTGGGACTGGAACTAAGAACGGGAGTGAGGGAGACTACTGGCTGGCCAGCCAAGGAATGGGTGGATGGCTAGGGCAAGAGAAGGGATGGGTGGATGGCTAGGGCAAGAGAAGGAATGGGTGGATGGCTAGGGCAAGAGAAGGGATGGGTGGATGGCTAGGGCAAGAGAAGGGATGGGTGGATGGCTAGGGCAAGAGAAGGAATGGGTGGATGGCTAGGGCAAGAGAAGGGATGGGTGGATGGCTAGGGCAAGAGAAGGGATGGGTGGATGGCTAGGGCAAGAGAAGGGATGGGTGGATGGCTAGGGCAAGAGAAGGGATGGGTGGATGGCTAGGGCAAGAGAAGGGATGGGTGGATGGCTAGGGCAAGAGAAGGGATGGGTGGATGGCTAGGGCAAGAGAAGGGATGGGTGGATGGATGGCTAGGGCAAGAGAAGGGGTGGGTGGATGGCTAGGGCAAGAGAAGGGATGGGTGGATGGCTAGGGCAAGAGAAGGGATGGGTGGATGGCTAGGGCAAGAGAAGGGATGGGTGGATGGCTAGGGCAAGAGAAGGGATGGATGGATGGCTAGGGCAAGAGAAGGGATGGGTGGATGGCTAGGGCAAGAGAAGGGATGGGTGGATGGCTAGGGCAGGAGAAGGGATGGGTGGATGGCTAGGGCAAGAGAAGGGATGGGTGGATGGCTAGGGCAAGAGAAGGAATGGGTGGATGGCTAGGGCAAGAGAAGGAATGGGTGGATGGCTAGGGCAAGAGAAGGGATGGGTGGATGGCTAGGGCAAGAGAAGGGATGGGTGGATGGCTAGGGCAAGAGAAGGGATGGGTGGATGGTTAGGGCAAGAGAAGGGATGGGTGGATGGCTAGGGCAAGAGAAGGGATGGGTGGATGGCTAGGGCAAGAGAAGGGATGGGTGGATGGCTAGGGCAAGAGAAGGGATGGGTGGATGGCTAGGGCAAGAGAAGGGATGGGTGGATGGCTAGGGCAAGAGAAGGGATGGGTGGATGGATGGCTAGGGCAAGAGAAGGGGTGGGTGGATGGCTAGGGCAAGAGAAGGGATGGGTGGATGGCTAGGGCAAGAGAAGGGATGGGTGGATGGCTAGGGCAAGAGAAGGGATGGGTGGATGGCTAGGGCAAGAGAAGGGGATGGATGGATGGCTAGGGCAAGAGAAGGGATGGGTGGATGGCTAGGGCAAGAGAAGGGATGGGTGGATGGCTAGGGCAGGAGAAGGGATGGGTGGATGGCTAGGGCAAGAGAAGGGATGGGTGGATGACTAGATGAATGAATAGCTGAGTGATGGATGCATGGATGGTTAATGCCTATAATGTGTAACATAATTTACCTTATTAAAGTGAAACCACTTTCGTTCCCCTTCCTTCCACGACCGTAAAATAGTATCATTACCTTTCACAAAGAAAATATGTTAATAAATGCAACACACAAGTTGTGTATTGGATGCAATAGAAGTTTAATTATCAGATTTTTTTGATATTTTTCAGTCAAAGACCTCCCTGAAAATTATATTATCTGTGAGTGGAGTATCCTCATTAAATAATAATAATAATAATAATAATAATAATAATAATAATAATAATAATAATAATAATATTATTATTATTATTATTATTATTATTATTATTATTATTATTATTATTATTATTATTATTATTATTATTATTATTATTATTATTATTATTATTATTATTATTATTATTATTATTATTATTATTATTATTATTATTATTATTATTATTATTATTATTATTATTATTATTATTATTATTATTATTATTATTATTATTATTATTATTATTATTATTATTATTATTATTATTATTATTATTATATTATTATTATTATTATTATTATTATTATTATTATTATTGTTTATATTTTAATAACTTTAGTCATGAAGTGAACATTTCAAATTTTGTAAATAAGGATTTTTTATCTATTTTTATCTATTATTTGTAATTTGTTTCGAGCAATAAAGTTATCATTTATTATTATTATTGTTGTTGTTGTTATTATTATTATTTTATTTTTATTTCTTTACCATGTAATTCTACAGCGACGTCAGAATAATGTTCCAGATCAGTATTGAGGCTGAAAGAAACAAAGTTCCAGTGAAACCTCACAGACGAAAGGAGAGAGAATAATGTCAGTGATACTGCTTATGATTTATGATGGGAGATGAGGCCCTACTCAGGGGGAGGGGAGAGAGGGGATAGAGGAGAGGGAGGAGGGGGGAAGGGGAGGAGGGAAGGGAAGGGGAGGGGAGTGGGAGGATCACAACACACCTCTCTTTGCAGAATCCAATCCTTTCCTCCAGTCGGATACAATCTGATGTCAATGTTGTCCTGAGTTGAGATAGCCTGCAGTGTAGTTTGAAGGTGTATTTTCTAATGAACAATCATAACAACCTGTCATTAGAAGGTCTCAAAATTATTCAACTTGCAGCGACTTATCACATTTAAATACATCAAATTGGAAACCAGTATTGTTGTATTGCTGTATTTGTAAACCCACTCAAAATAAAGATTTATTATTATTATTATTATCATCAGTAGAGCGTTTCAGAGTGACGTCATGTAGATGTAGATGACCACCCCTCCTAATACCCTGTAAGGGACCTACTATCAAGGGTGATCTCAAATGAGAGGTTCAACCACAGGCAACCCAACAATTTGTTTCTGAGGCTTGGTATTGTAAAAGCAAAAATATATATAATATATTCACAAATCTTTTTGATGGGCTTCCTGTGGTAACGTGCAATAATATTGGGCTCCCTGTGTACCTACATATCTTTGTATTTTGAACAATAGCCTTAGAAGAAATAGTTGGGCTCCCTGTGGTTCAATGACTTACAAAATTGTTCTGTGTGCTTGCATGAGATGTTGGTAGGTCTCAATCTGCTTGTAACAAAAACTGAGTGCCTCTGCATGCACTCTCCTTTGTTCCTTGGGATACGCAGGAAAGAGGAATGAATTAAGAACCATAATTATTGTTTATTACACAACTTGTAATCTTACAGTACAAATACGAGTACAAATATGACAGCGTATTACACGTTTTTAGAATTCGGACACGTCAATTTTGCACGCGCGCTCAGTTTGTTTCTTGTTTTGTCCGGTTGCAAATAAAAAGAAAGAGAAAAAGACGTTTGCTTTCTGTTGTCGTATAATAAACAATTTATTACACGGGAAGTTGTGTAATACGGCTGGATATTTTTACTCGTCTGTTTGTATTTTGACTCGCCTACGACTCGTCAAAATACGGCACGACTCGTAAAAATATCCAGCCGTATTACACAACTTCCCGTGTAATAACCTCTATATACATAACCATAAAATTATATAAATGAAATGAAAAAAAACACATTTAACAAATAACCGATAGTTTGTCGTGGTATGTCCTCTGATAGACCACGGTTTTGCGTCATCGAGTCGTCAAAATTGTTGTGGAATCACGAGGCGTAGCCGAGTGATTCCACTGAACAATTTTGACGACGAGATGGCGCAAACCGTGGTCTATCAGAGGACATACCACGACAAACTATCGGTTATTTGTTTTTTACCACAAAAACAAAATAAATCGCGCAAGTTACCTACGAACTTTTGCTCAAAAACATATTGCAAATCGCGCAATCATGGTATATAATTTTCTCGCTTTTTCATTGGATGGAATTTGTAAACAAACATCTTGCCGTTTTGATTGGTTAGATTTTGACAAGCAACCATTTCAATGCTACTTGCAAACCTGTCAAATCAGTTTTCAATTTTATCGGCAAACAGCCTTGTCCTGGGGATCAGCCAAAATCAGTTCAAAATCAAAGCTTTCAAGCTCTGAAAGAAACTCTTAGAGAATTAATTCTCAGTGGAGAAAGCTTCACCCTGTGACTGGTCATTGTGTGAAATCTGAAAGATGCCTTTTTGACAGTCAACAAAGACAAAAAATACGGCTAAAATCTGGAAAATGCAGTCAATGGAGAAAAGCACGAGGTCGCTTGAAAAATATGAAATAAGCTTAACGTTAGAAAACAGCACTTCAGCGGAAATATTCATGGTCTGTGGATTTTCTCAAGTCATGGATTTATACCATTGATCAGTGTCCAACAAATGAACTTTTTTCCCCCGTGAATAAGCATCGATAGATCTAGTTTTTACTTGAATGAAAGAGCCCAAACTGTGGAGATCAAAGCGCTGCAACTGATGGACAATTTGGCTTGCTAATGCTATGAACTGTAGATGTGGTTTAACGATAGTCAGCTCGGTATGTACTCCTTAATAGTCACTGTAAAAAATTGTAGCTGAAAACATGTTTTTTCGTTTGACAAAATAATAAAATTTTCATCATACGATCGATTGATGACGTCCTACCGTGGTATGTACTCTGATAGACCACGGTTGATCGACCAATGAGAGAGCGAGAAATTGACTAGTTGTGGGTAAAAATATATATATACCGTATTCACCGGCGTATAAGCCGCACTCACAGATAAGCCGCACCCCGAGTTTGGCAACGCAAATTTTTTGGAAAAAACGTTTTTTTTGAATAAATTGAATAGAAATCACATGCTAAGTGGAATCTTGAAAAAGCTACATGTACATTACATGCTTTGCGTTATCGGACGTAAACTCCCAGAGAATACTTCAAAGGCTTTTCCAATAATTTTTAGCTTTGTAATAGACTAATCATAAAGACACTTTTTCAATGGAAATCTTTACCAAAAATCACGATCCAATACAATCCTATGACTGATTCAAAAACGTCTTTTCCACCAACTTTCGGCATTATCAGTTCTAAAATCTAAGGTTCATTAGCGTGCACGTGAGAATGTTATGTTTGAGACTCTTGATTGACACATGTTGTGTTAGCACGTGAACCAACCCGCTCATCAATGAAAAACACTTTAGCAAACCGTTAGGTCTTGCAGTAAAACCGTTAGCACGATTGTTAAACTGTCTGAAAAGGCGTTAGCACCCATTAATTTGCCTGTTTAACGTCTAACCAATGGCCAATGCTTTTAGGAGTAACTAATAGTAATAAACACACAAATGATGTGCGTACTCTTTTATACTTTTATGTTAATTATATGTAAATTTCTGGTACCAATTTCCGATGTTCTCCAAGATAAGCCGCACCCCCAACTTTGGATCACGATTTTCGGGGAAAAAGTGCGGCTTATACGCCAGTGAATACGGTATATGCAATTTTACATCAATTTGAAAAAAAGAAGAAAAATGTCCAAAATTCACTTTCGGCCATTTTCATTCCTTTCAATCATGGACCAGCCACATGATGTGACAATGCGCATGTAATATTGCAGACAATGTCGATCTCTGTCACTTTTCTCACAACATTGCCAAATCATGTATCAAAATAAAGGTGATTATAATTAGTAAGTAAGTAAGTAAGTAAGTAAGTAAGTAAGTAAGTAAGTAAGTAAGTAAGTAAGTAAGTAAGTAAGTAAGTAAGTAAGTAAGTAAGTAAGTAAGTAAGTAAGTAAGTAAGTAAGTAAGTAAGTAAGTAAGTAAGTAAGTAAGTAAGTAAGTAAGTGACTTTATTTAACGAGGGTAGCACGTGACAGAATGAACAACTGATAATCTAGTGGCCTTCAATATTGTCAACTGTACTTACAACATACGGAAGAAGAGTTTTTGATTCTGTGACTGTAATGCAAAATAAAGGAGAAAATACTGTCAATTCTGCATTTTGTCCCATTGCCAGATTAACAAATCGAGCTGGGGGCTATTAGTACCCCTCCAATTGATCATCTAGAACTGTTTCAACCATATTTCTGCGACCATTACGTATATATTCACCAAACTTTGACAATAAGCTAGGAACATTGACCAAAAATATTTTTTTGCTCAAGTTTGAAAAAAAAGTTTTTTTGATGACCTCAATTCGATGACATCAAAATGTTTGGTAAAGATCGAGAAATATGTAAATGGTTGCAGAAATATAGTTGAAACAGATGTATAGTGAACGGAGGGGTTCTTGGCCCCCAGCATGAAATAAAAGATCAAAATGATTGTCCCTGTACCTATAGACTGCATTGTTGAGGAAGGGTGAATAGTGGACGTGGAGATGTCGTAGCTTACTCTTGGAAAATAGAAACATCATTGACGGTGGGTTCCATTCTGAAACAACAATTTAAAAATATATATATATATTAGAAAAAAAAGAAAGAAATGAATGAAATTGAATCCCACTGATACAACCAGTTCAAACACAATCTTTAATTTTAATAACATTGTTTTAATAAAAAAAGATTGAGTGGGAATTGATTGGTAAATGAGTGGGAAATGAATGGTAAATGAATGAGAAATGAGTGGGAATGAATGAGGAATGAGAGGGAAATGAATGGCAAATGATGGCAAATGAATGAGAAATGAGTGGGAAATGAATGAGAAATGAATGAAAAATGAATGAGAAATGAGTGGGAAATGAATGAGAAATGAGTGGGAAATGAATGAGAAATGAGTGGGAATATGACTGAAAAATGGATGCACACTCACATTCTTATCAATGTACTCAAACATCAATGACTCAGGAGAAACATCTTGACCAGCAGAAGTAATAATCTCTTGATCATCAATGGCTATTCCTGTTTTCTTCATATATTTCTTGCATTGATGTCTTCTCTTCTGTTGATTGTAATAACAGAAAGTTAGTTCTGTCATCAATTTGGGCTTCCTGTGTCAAATCACACACAGGGATCCCATTGATCAAATTCCCAATAAATTGCTATTGAGAATAAATTAGGTGAATCTTACTTATCTGTTTGTTGTAACTTCAAAGGTGAGTGATGTACAAGTGAAGGCACAAAATATACGATTAACCTAAAACAACAATACTTAGTAAATGTATTACACTCTAATCTTGCTGTGAAGTTACAAATACTGAAAGAGGCGATACACTATATACAAACTATAAAGACCAAAAACTAGACAAGAAATGAAGGGCTCCCTGCAAGAACGGAGTAAGTGATCTCTGATCAAAATCTAAATTCTCCTCGAGATTCTTTTAATTTCACAGGAGAATTTGGGTTTTGATCACAAGTCACTTACTCCGTTCTTGCAGGGAGCCCTTCATTTCTTGTCTAGTTTTTGGTCTTTATAGTTTGTATATAGTGTATCGCCTCTTTCAGTATTGTAACTTCACAGCAAGATAGAGTGTAATACATTTACTAAGTATTGTTGGTTTTTAGGTTATCCGTATATTTTGTGCCTTCACTTGTACATCACTCACCTTTGAAGTTACAACAACAGATAAGTAAGATTCACCTATTTATTCTCAATAGCAATTTATTGGAATTTGATCAATGGATCCCTGTGTGTGATTTGACACAGGAAGCCCAAATTGATGACAGAACTAACTTTTCTGTTATTACAATCAACAGAAGAGAAGACATCAATGCAAGAATATATGAAGAAACAGGAATAGCCATTGATGATCAAGAGATTATTACTTCTGCTGGTCAAGATGTTTCTCCTGAGTCATTGATGTTTGAGTACATTGATAAGAATGTGAGTGTGGCATCCATTTTTCAGTCATATTCCCACTCATTTCAGTCTCATTCATTTCCCACTCATTTCTCATTCATTTCCCACTCATTTCTCATTCATTTTTCATTCATTTCTCATTCATTTCCCACTCATTTCTCATTCATTTGCCATTCATTTGGCCATTCATTTTCCCTCTCATTCCTCATTCATTCCCACTCATTTCTCATTCATTTACCATTCATTTTCCCACTCATTTACCAATCAATTCCCACTCATCTTTTTTTATAAAACAATGTTATTAAAATTAAAGATTGTGTTTGAACTGGTTGTATCAGTGGGATTCAATTTCATTCATTTTCTTTCTTTTTTTTTCTAATATATATATATATTTTTAAATTGTTGTTTCAGAATGGAACACCGTCAATGATGTTTCTATTTTCCAAGAGTAAGCTACCGACATCTCCACGTCCACTATTCACCCTTCCTCCAACAATGCAGTCTATAGGTACAGGGACAATCATTTTGATCTTTTATTTCATGCTGGGGCCAAGAACCCCTCCGTTCACTATACATCTGTTTTCAACTATATTTCTGCAACCATTACATATTTCTCGATCTTTACCAAACATTTTGATGTCATCGAATTGAGGTCATCAAAAAACTTTTTTTTCAAACTTGAGCAAAAAAATATTTTGGTCAATGTTCCTAGCTTATTGTCAAAGTTTGGTGAATATATACGTAATGGTCGCAGAAAATATGGTTGAAACAGTTCTAGATGATCAATTGGAGGGGTACTAATAGCCCCCAGCTCGATTTGTTAATCTGGCAATGGGACAAAATGCAGAATTGACAGTATTTTCTCCTTTATTTTGCATTACAGTCACAGAATCAAAAACTCTTCTTCCGTATGTTGTAAGTACAGTTGACAATATTGACAAAGACACGATTGAAGGCCACTAGATTTATCAGTTGTTCATTCTGTCACGTGCTACCTTTACTCGTTAAATAAAGTCACTTACTTACTTACTTACTTACTTACTTACTTACTTACTTACTTACTTACTTACTTACTTACTTACTTACTTACTTACTTACTTACTTACTTACTTACTTACTTACTTACTTACTTACTTACTTACTTTACTTACTTACTTACTTACTTACTTACTTACTTACTTACTAATTATAATTACACTTTTAATTTTGATACATGATTTGGCAATGTTGTGAGAAAAGTGACAGAGATCGACATTGTCTGCAATATTACATGCGCATTGTCACATCATGTGGCTGGTCCATGATTGAAAGGAATGAAAATGGCCGAAAGTGAATTTTGGACATTTTTCTTCTTTTTTTCAAATTGATGTAAAATTGCATATACCGTATTCACTGGCGTATAAGCCGCACTTTTTCCCCGAAAATCGTGATCCAAAGTTGGGGGTGCGGCTTATCTTGGAGAACATCGGAAATTGGTACCAGAAATTTACATATAATTAACATAAAAGTATAAAAGAGTACGCACATCATTTGTGTGTTTATTACTATTAGTTACTCCTAAAAGCATTGGCCATTGGTTAGACGTTAAACAGGCAAATTAATGGGTGCTAACGCCTTTTCAGACAGTTTAACAATCGTGCTAACGGTTTTACTGCAAGACCTAACGGTTTGCTAAAGTGTTTTTCATTGATGAGCGGGTTGGTTCACGTGCTAACACAACATGTGTCAATCAAGAGTCTCAAACATAACATTCTCACGTGCACGCTAATGAACCTTAGATTTTAGAACTGATAATGCCGAAAGTTGGTGGAAAAGACGTTTTGAATCAGTCATAGGATTGTATTGGATCGTGATTTTTGGTAAAGATTTCCATTGAAAAAGTGTCTTTATGATTAGTCTATTACAAAGCTAAAATTATTGGAAAGCCTTTGAAGTATTCTCTGGGAGTTTACGTCCGATAACGCAAAGCATGTAATGTACATGTAGCTTTTTCAAGATTCCACTTAGCATGTGATTTCTATTCAATTTATTCAAAAAAAAAAAAACGTTTTTTCCAAAATTTGCGTTGCCAAACTCGGGTGCGGCTTATCTGTGAGTGCGGCTTATACGCCGGTGAATACGGTATATATATATTTTTACCACAACTAGTCAATTTTCCTCGCTCTCTCATTGGTCGATCAACCGTGGTCTATCAGAGTACATACCACGGTAGGACGTCATCAATCGATCGTATGATGAAAATTTTATTATTTTGTCAAACGAAAAACATGTTTTTCAGCTACAATTTTTTACAGTGACTATTAAGGAGTACATACCGAGCTGACTATCGTTAACCACATCTACAGTTCATAGCATTAGCAAGCCAAATTGTCCATCAGTTGCAGCGCTTTGATCTCCACAGTTTGGGCTCTTTCATTCAAGTAAAAACTAGATCTATCGATGCTTATTCACGGGGGAAAAAAGTTCATTTGTTGGACACTGATCAATGGTATAAATCCATGACTTGAGAAAATCCACAGACCATGAATATTCCGCTGAAGTGCTGTTTTCTAACGTTAAGCTTATTTCATATTTTTCAAGCGACCTCGTGCTTTTCTCCATTGACTGCATTTTCCAGATTTTAGCCGTATTTTTTGTCTTTGTTGACTGTCAAAAAGGCATCTTTCAGATTTCACACAATGACCAGTCACAGGGTGAAGCTTTCTCCACTGAGAATTAATTCTCTAAGAGTTTCTTTCAGAGCTTGAAAGCTTTGATTTTGAACTGATTTTGGCTGATCCCCAGGACAAGGCTGTTTGCCGATAAAATTGAAAACTGATTTGACAGGTTTGCAAGTAGCATTGAAATGGTTGCTTGTCAAAATCTAACCAATCAAAACGGCAAGATGTTTGTTTACAAATTCCATCCAATGAAAAAGCGAGAAAATTATATACCATGATTGCGCGATTTGCAATATGTTTTTGAGCAAAAGTTCGTAGGTAACTTGCGCGATTTATTTTGTTTTTGTGGTAAAAAACAAATAACCGATAGTTTGTCGTGGTATGTCCTCTGATAGACCACGGTTTTGCGCCATCTCGTCGTCAAAATTGTTCAGTGGAATCACTCGGCTACGCCTCGTGATTCCACAACAATTTTGACGACTCGATGACGCAAACCGTGGTCTATCAGAGGACATACCACGACAAACTATCGGTTATTTGTTAAATGTGTTTTTTTTCATTTCATTTATATAATTTTATGGTTATGTATATAGAGGTTATTACACGGGAAGTTGTGTAATACGGCTGGATATTTTTACGAGTCGTGCCGTATTTTGACGAGTCGTAGGCGAGTCAAAATACAAACAGACGAGTAAAAATATCCAGCCGTATTACACAACTTCCCGTGTAATAAATTGTTTATTATACGACAACAGAAAGCAAACGTCTTTTTCTCTTTCTTTTTATTTGCAACCGGACAAAACAAGAAACAAAACTGAGCGCGCGTGCAAAATTGACGTGTCCGAATTCTAAAACGTGTAATACGCTGTCATATTTGTACTCGTATTTGTACTGTAAGATTACAAGTTGTGTAATAAACAATAATTATGGTTCTTAATTCATTCCTCTTTCCTGCGTATCCCAAGGAACAAAGGAGAGTGCATGCAGAGGCACTCAGTTTTTGTTACAAGCAGATTGAGACCTACCAACATCTCATGCAAGCACACAGAACAATTTTGTAAGTCATTGAACCCACAGGGAGCCCAACTATTTCTTCTAAGGCTATTGTTCAAAATACAAAGATATGTAGGTACACAGGGAGCCCAATATTATTGCACGTTACCACAGGAAGCCCATCAAAAAGATTTGTGAATATATTATATATATTTTTGCTTTTACAATACCAAGCCTCAGAAAAAAATTGTTGGGTTGCCTGTGGTTGAACCTCTCATTTGAGATCACCCTTGATAGTAGGTCCCTTACAGGGTATTAGGAGGGGTGGTCATCTACATGACGTCACTCTGAAACGCTCTACTGATGATAATAATAATAATAATAATCTTTATTTTGAGTGGGTTTACAAATACAGCAATACAACAATACTGGTTTCCAATTTGATGTATTTAAATGTGATAAGTCGCTGCAAGTTGAATAATTTTGAGACCTTCTAATGACAGGTTGTTATGATTGTTCATTAGAAAATACACCTTCAAACTACACTGCAGGCTATCTCAACTCAGGACAACATTGACATCAGATTGTATCCGACTGGAGGAAAGGATTGGATTCTGCAAAGAGAGGTGTGTTGCGATCCTCCCACTCCCCTCCCCTTCCCTTCCCTCCTCCCTCTCCTTCCCTCCTCCCTCTCCTCTCCCCTCTCCCCTCCCCCTGAGTAGGGCCTCATCTCCCATCATAAATCATAAGCAGTATCACTGACATTATTCTCTCTCCTTTCGTCTGTGAGGTTTCACTGGAACTTTGTTTCTTTCAGCCTCAATACTGATCTGGAACATTATTCTGACGTCGCTGTAGAATTACATGGTAAAGAAATAAAAATAAAATAATAATAATAACAACAACAACAATAATAATAATAAATGATAACTTTATTGCTCGAAACAAATTACAAATAATAGATAAAAATAGATAAAAAATCCTTATTTACAAAATTTGAAATGTTCACTTCATGACTAAAGTTATTAAAATATAAACAATAATAATAATAATAATAATAATAATAATATAATAATAATAATAATAATAATAATAATAATAATAATAATAATAATAATAATAATAATAATAATAATAATAATAATAATAATAATAATAATAATAATAATAATAATAATAATAATAATAATAATAATAATAATAATAATAATAATAATAATAATAATAATAATAATAATAATAATAATAATAATAATAATAATAATAATAATAATAATAATAATAATAATAATAATAATAATAATAATAATAATAATAATAATATTATTATTATTATTATTATTATTATTATTATTATTATTATTATTATTATTATTTAATGAGGATACTCCACTCACAGATAATATAATTTTCAGGGAGGTCTTTGACTGAAAAATATCAAAAAATCTGATAATTAAACTTCTATTGCATCCAATACACAACTTGTGTGTTGCATTTATTAACATATTTTCTTTGTGAAAGGTAATGATACTATTTTACGGTCGTGGAAGGAAGGGGAACGAAAGTGGTTTCACTTTAATAAGGTAAATTATGTTACACATTATAGGCATTAACCATCCATGCATCCATCACTCAGCTATTCATTCATCTAGTCATCCACCCATCCCTTCTCTTGCCCTAGCCATCCACCCATCCCTTCTCCTGCCCTAGCCATCCACCCATCCCTTCTCTTGCCCTAGCCATCCACCCATCCCTTCTCTTGCCCTAGCCATCCATCCATCCCTTCTCTTGCCCTAGCCATCCACCCATCCCTTCTCTTGCCCTAGCCATCCACCCATCCCTTCTCTTGCCCTAGCCATCCACCCATCCCTTCTCTTGCCCTAGCCATCCACCCACCCCTTCTCTTGCCCTAGCCATCCATCCACCCATCCCTTCTCTTGCCCTAGCCATCCACCCATCCCTTCTCTTGCCCTAGCCATCCACCCATCCCTTCTCTTGCCCTAGCCATCCACCCATCCCTTCTCTTGCCCTAGCCATCCACCCATCCCTTCTCTTGCCCTAGCCATCCACCCATCCCTTCTCTTGCCCTAACCATCCACCCATCCCTTCTCTTGCCCTAGCCATCCACCCATCCCTTCTCTTGCCCTAGCCATCCACCCATCCCTTCTCTTGCCCTAGCCATCCACCCATTCCTTCTCTTGCCCTAGCCATCCACCCATTCCTTCTCTTGCCCTAGCCATCCACCCATCCCTTCTCTTGCCCTAGCCATCCACCCATCCCTTCTCCTGCCCTAGCCATCCACCCATCCCTTCTCTTGCCCTAGCCATCCACCCATCCCTTCTCTTGCCCTAGCCATCCATCCATCCCTTCTCTTGCCCTAGCCATCCACCCATCCCTTCTCTTGCCCTAGCCATCCACCCATCCCTTCTCTTGCCCTAGCCATCCACCCATCCCTTCTCTTGCCCTAGCCATCCACCCACCCCTTCTCTTGCCCTAGCCATCCATCCACCCATCCCTTCTCTTGCCCTAGCCATCCACCCATCCCTTCTCTTGCCCTAGCCATCCACCCATCCCTTCTCTTGCCCTAGCCATCCACCCATCCCTTCTCTTGCCCTAGCCATCCACCCATCCCTTCTCTTGCCCTAGCCATCCACCCATCCCTTCTCTTGCCCTAGCCATCCACCCATCCCTTCTCTTGCCCTAGCCATCCACCCATTCCTTCTCTTGCCCTAGCCATCCACCCATCCCTTCTCTTGCCCTAGCCATCCACCCATCCCTTCTCTTGCCCTAGCCATCCACCCATTCCTTCTCTTGCCCTAGCCATCCACCCATCCCTTCTCTTGCCCTAGCCATCCACCCATTCCTTGGCTGGCCAGCCAGTAGTCTCCCTCACTCCCGTTCTTAGTTCCAGTCCCAACTAAGGATGGCTGCGAGGCAGACTGGCCAGCCAGCTGCCCATTCATCTCATGATCTATTTCAATCATTTTTGGTTTATTTTCTGTGTTACTGTAGTCTGGTGCGATGACGGTAGAAAAGCTTGCCATTACTGCTCAGACACAAGTACTTGAACTACAAAAGATACCATTTAACCAAACACAATGTAGTAATCCACTAGAAGAAATGTAAGTAAACGCCATGTTAGTTGGGTTGCCTGTGGCTCCACCTCTGAGGCTATTGTTGAATATGCGCGCGTGTTTCTGGTGGGCTTCCTGTGGCAAACAGCGTGCGATGGTAATTGACAATACACTTAGTTTGGGCTGCCTGTGGTGAAGCCAGGGGGAGGGGGGAGGGGGTTGCAGTCCCACAATTTGTTTATCTGTCGACAGCAGATGACACAAAGTGGCCGTAACTCATCCACAGGGATCCCATTATATTATCCCGAGCGCTCTACCACAGGAAACCCATTAAAAAAGTCGTGCGCATGCAAATGAATAGTAGTGGTCTCAGAAGAGACAGTTTGGTTGTTTAGTTGTGACCACGTGATGTATGTGACGTCATTGCTTTCTAGATATAATACAGCAGTTGGTGTTTATGAGGATTTTAAAAGAACGAACTTAACAAGTAAGTGAATCCAGACTTTTGTCCGTTATTAAATCAGTAGTCAGACCGGTTTGTCCTGTCAAATGGAAATCGCTCTTGGTTCGTGCTTCCCATGATTCCATGGGAAAACCTCGGAAGTATACTAGGAACGAGATTGATTTGAGGTGTTGATGATGAAGATGACTAATACTATTTAACAATTAGTCACCAAAGGCGAGGTGAATATCGGTGAATAATAACCGAGACAAAGTCAAGGTTATTATCACTGCTATTCACTGAGCCTGAGGTGACTATTTAGTAGAATTACACAGGTGATTATAGAAAATCAAGCGTGCTGATTGGTCGAGAACTTCGGACTATTTCTCGATAGTTACCTACAGCATTTTGACAAAATGGCTGCCAGCTTTTGAAATATGAAATAAAAAATTATTTTCTTTAAAATGCTTACCGTATCCACCGGCGTATAAGCCGCACTCGCAGATAAGCCGCACCCAGAGTTTGGCAACGCAAATTTTGGAAAATAAGTTTTTTTGAATAAAATTAATAGAAATCACACATTGAGTGGAATCTTGAGAAAGCTATATGCTTTGCGTTATCGGACGTAAACTCCCAGAGAATACTTGAAAGGCTTACCAATAATTTTAACTTTGTAATAGACTAATCATAAAGACACTTTTTCAATAGAACTCTTTACGACAAATCACGATCCAATGCAATCCTATGACTGATTAAAAACGTCTTTCCCACCAACTTTCGGCTTTATCAGTTCTAAAATCTAAGGTTCATTAGCGTGCACGTGAGAATGTTATGTTTGAGACTCTTGATTGACACATGTTGTGTTAGCACGTGAACCAACCCGCTCATCAATGAAAAACACTTTAGCAAACCATTAGGTCTTGTAGTAAAACCGTTAGCATGATTGTTAAACTGTCTGAAAAGGTGTTAGCACCCATTAATTTATCTGTTTAACGTCTAACCAATTGCCAATGCTTTTAGGAGTAACTAACAGCAAATGTACGTACTCTTTTATACTTTTATGTTAATTATATGTAAATTTCTGGTACCAATTCCCGATGTTCTCCGAGATAAGCCGCACCCCCCAACTTTGGATCGCGATTTTCGGAAAAAAAAGTGCGGCTTATACGCCGGTGAATACGGTATTTATTTTTATTTTTTCAAATAATCACCTGTGTAATTCTACTAAATATTCATATAGAGTAATTTTTTATTTAGTAAATAATTTATTTTATTGTTAAGCGCCTTAGAGCTTTGGATAAGGCGCTATATAAGTAATAAATTATTATTATTATTATTATTATTATTATGACTAGCATATTATCTCACAACTATTCTCAACTTTGTCTTCTGCTTCCGTTGCCAGGCTACGACCAAAAGATGGCTGACTGCAGTCGGATAGCTGAAGTGGTGTTGAAATGTTTAACAAAGAGAGAAAAACTAAACAAAGAAATGTTTACACACTTGAGGTAAACCACTGATATAACAAGACTTATGTGCCAGCAGCAGAAAAACGAGCGGGTAAAATAATCAAAGGCACGTGTTGCCATGCCAACTCGTGGATTACCACCCCCTCCCCCCAAGGTCGTGAGCCTGCGATGTACTTCAGCGGCAATGTAATGAATACAGCCGAGTGATTTAAAGAGTGATCAATGTTAACATTCCTATAACTCGTAGATTACATAATCCACATAATTACATAATCCACGAGTTAAAAAACGGTATAAGAGAAAAGCAAATCATTAATGCTCCTCAGTGACCATTTATGTTATACACGACCTACTTATCGTTTTTAGATAAAAGTCATTATTGAAAGTCATTATTACCATAAAATCATTCTGTTTTTTTTTCCTTTCTCAAGACGTATTCTTCAATGCTCTGTAGAGTTGCAAAATGTAATACCAAGTGTTAAACAGAAAATTCGACAGATTGCTGAGCATAAGAGTCACATAGTTCAGGTAAGTCCTAATGGCACATGCACTGTACTCTACCAACTCACCTGCGTGAGTGAAGACCTTACATCAGAGGACGCATCGCTTTTCTAATGGTCCCTAAAATTGCAGTACAGTATCCCGCATGCATAAAGCCTGGTTTTGACTAGCGACGCAAGCATAAGCACAAGGGGCTTTATGACACTGTGAAAACAGGCCTGACGCAAGCATAAGCGCAAGCACAAGAGACCTTATGTCACTGTGTAAACGGGCCTGACACAAGCAGAAGCGCAAGCACAAGAGGCTTTATGTCACTGCGAAAACAGGCCTGACGCAAGCATAAGCGCAAGCACAAGAGGCCTTATGTCACTGTGAAAACGGGCCTGACGCAAGCATAAGCGCAAGCACAAGAGACCTTATGTCACTGTGAAAACAGGCTTGTCGCAAGCATAAGCGTAAGCACAAGAGACATTACTTCACTTCACTGTGAAGACGGGCCTGACGCAAGCGTAAGCGCAAGCACAAGAGGCCTTATGACACTGTGAAAACAGGCCTGACGCAAGCATAAGCGCGAGCACAAGAGGCCTTATGTCACTGTGAAAACAGGCCTGACGCAAGCAGAAGCGCAAGCACAAGCACAAGAGACCTTATGTCACTGAAAACAGGCTTGACGCAAGCATAAGCGCAAGCACAAGCACAAGAGGCCTGAGATCACTGTGAAAACGGACAGGATGCAAGCATAAGCGCAAGCACAAGAGGCCTTATGTCACTGTGAAAACAGGCCTGACGCAAGCACAAGAGGCCTTATGTCACTGTGAAAACAGGCCTGACGCAAGCACAAGAGAACTTATGTCACTGTGAAAACGGACAGGATGCAAGCATAAGCGCACGCACAATGCTTTAAATTATTATTGTGCTTGCGCTTATCCTTGCATTGAGTTGAAACGCTGTTGTATTCATGGATCGTAAAATGCGGTTAGGTCACGTGATAATATCTATTCTCTTGTAATATCTTCAGATCCAAAAGCAAAGACAACAAGATGTTTGGTCTCTGATTAATCACAGGGTATGAAGACAATTATTCTATGTTTTATATCAAGTAGATACGCTAGCATTAACTATACTTTCATATGCAGCATGACATCGTCGACTCAGGATTTAGTTATCCAACTTCAGATGTGACATACGATAGGTATGTTGTCAGTGTAATTGCCCGGGGGAGAGGGGTATAGGTTGTCAGTGTAATGAGGGTTTAACATGTAATTTCAAAACTCATAGGATAAAAAAAATGATTATCATAGCTGGAAAGAGCTCGTTGAAATTAGTAAAAATGTGAAGTTTGGAAAAGATCGCTTCACCAATTGCGAAGTTAGATATGAATTTTCAAAAATCGAAATTTTGTATGAAAACCTTTGTTGGTAATGCAAGAGTTGCCTACCAGCGTAAATTTCCAAAGGTTTTCATATAAAATTTCGATATTTGAAAATTCAAATCTTCGCAATTTGTGAAGCGATCTTTTCCAAACTTCACATTTTTACTAATTTCAACGAGCTCTTTCTAGCTATGATAATCATTTTTTGTCCTATGAGTTTTAAAATTACATGATAAACCCTCATTTCCCCGGGAGGACGGGGTACCCATACTTTAGGGTGGGGATGTGATACCCGGACCTCTGAACCCTGACCCTGCTTCAGTGCGCAAATTCCGTTTTCATACCGTGTAAAGATGCATTATAAGTGAGGTACAAAGTTTCTTATTTTCTCATGTTTTACTCCTGATTATTTTCAGCCACGAAATCGATTCCTCTGAACTCATGCAACAGAGTTTACAAAGTATAGTAAAGTAAGTGAAGTCATAGACTGTAAAACAGTCGCTGCTGCTTCGCGAAACTCCGCCGAGAAGAGTTGAAGTTGATCTGGCCGCGAGAGAATGAGGCGAGACGAAAAGACGCGAGGGGAGTGAGGCGAGAAGAAAAGACGCGAGGGGAATGAGGCGAGAAGAAAAGACGCGAGGAGAATGAGGCGAGAAGAAAAGACGCGAGGGGAGTGAGGCGAGAAGAAAAGACGCGATTTCTCGCCTCATTCCCCCCCGCGCGTCATTTCGTCCCGTCATTCTCTCGCGATCGCAACAACGCGATTGAACTTCAACTCTTCGCGAAAAAGTAGGGCCTGTTTTGCTAACCATGAGGTGATTTCGTGTCGATGTTGTTTGTAGATTATCAGAGATTGCGCAATCAGTGAAACTGGAACATGATGACGTAACTCCTCAGGTAAATGTGAACAGAGATTAAGATACTAAGGGCGATTTCCATTTCGACTGGACAGACTGATCTGTCCACAGGCAGATTCGCGCGTCTTTTTATGGGTTTCCTGTGGTAGAGCGCGCGCGCAACGGACATACAGACCGGTCAGTTCTGTCAAATGAAAAACGCCCTAAACTAGCGCACATCAGATAGGGTGTGCATGATGATGATGATGATGATATGATGATGATGATCTACATCTACATCTACATGATAATGATGATAATAATAATATTATAATAATGATAAATAATGATGATGATGATGATGATAACGATGGTTACGTTCATAAATATCTTTGTTTTAGCACCTGGATTGGAGCTTTCTTGATGCAAACTGAGAAAAAGAAGAAACACCGACGCGAAAGCAGCAAATCTTCACACGAGATATAAATAATTTATGTTGGAAACGTTAGACTGAAGAATTATCGTAGCGTGTACGCGCTGTCTGCAGAGCAACACATATATCTAGGAGAAGGGGGAGGGGAGGGGGCCACTTGTAAATAAAAGTATGTGCGGCGAGGAGGTTCAACTGCTGACCCGAGGATCGACCCGAGGTGCTTTCCATTCAGCAAAAATTTCCGATTCAAATTTTCGGAATTTCCGACGGTCAAATGGAACGGGTCGTGAAGCTGTGAAACTAGTCGAGGCCATGCAGACAAGACTCTAGTCTCCCTCGCAGCCGTGCTAAGTGTGACACTTAGCACGGCTGCGAGGGAGACTAACAAGACTCCTGACTAGACGCGAGAGAAAGAACGACAAATGGAGCGCAAAGTTTCCAATGAATACCGGCATTTCCAGAAAATTATGCGCCTTAAAAACGTATTTCTAAATTGTTTCCAGAAATTTCTCCGTTTCCATTCAGACCGATATTTTCGGGAATTGTGTTCAAATGGATTTAGCACTGAACTAAAATTGAGCTCTATAAGAGTATCTGGCCAAATCACGCCGACCCTCTATGTTCCCAGAGTAGACTTACGCTAACCACTAGCGAATATATATCTATACACTGCAAAAAATGCGCGCTTTTCCAAACCTTGGAAATGCATTGGAAATTTCTAGGTTTTGAAGAGCTAGCGCGAGCGCGCGGGTTTTCATCTCTGCCGGCCCCCTAGGGTAGTTTTCCAGTGGAGTCGAAACGATTTTTTTGTTATCTGTTTTGCACAATTTTTACGCTATACGTTTTATAGTGAAATAATAATAATAATAAACTTTAATTTAATAGAATGTTATACTCTATGAATGTATCTGTCAGATATATCTATTATTGGAAATTCATAAAGATTTTACATTTATATTTGAAACTGTACATACGGGGCCGGGTTACCTGTGTCTTTCATGCAAAAGACTGCTGTACAAATGTATCGCTTTGGATAATCCAAGATGGCGGCTACACTTCGAAGTTCTGCGCAAAGAATATCTCTTCTTTCTGGTCTTAGACGCTCGTTATGTCGTCCAAAAGCAGGGATGGAGGTTGCTACCTCTAGTAATGTTCGGTTGTTCTCTGATAAAGTCGTAGAACCACCGTATATGGGTCCACCTACGCCAAACTACAGACCACGAGAGAATGAGACTGTGCAGACGAAACGGTCTAGATTACTTTATCAGAGCAGGTATGTATGTAGCCACAGTCGTAGATATAGAGGATGCATTTGCATCCCTGAACACTTGTTTCGAAAATAAGTAAACATATTTTTAAAAGCTTTTAAAGCTTAATATTTTTAAAGTTCGCGGTATAAACGTTGTTTGTAAAGTGCAAATAAAGTATTCTTCTTCTTCTTCTTGGTTTGTGGCACTACTTGTCTTGTGAAATTGTCATATAGTAAAGTCAGCTGTTGATGATGATGAAAGATGATGATGATGGTTGTTGTTGCCATTTCCCTAACATTTCAGTGGCACATTTTATTCATGGTGCATCCAGGATTTTTTCAAAGAGGGGGTTGCAAAGCTTCAGGAGAGAGAAATGAATGCGATAGGATCGTACCCCCCCCCCCCCCCCCCCCCCCCCTGATTCCATCCCCTTGACCTGCCATTATTTACAAATACATATATCTTATTTTCTCTCCAGAAAACGAGGAATGCTTGAAAATGGGCTTCTTCTAAGTACATTTGCCAACAAATACTTACATGGATTAGATGAAGCTTCATTAGAACTGTACGATAAACTTATCAACCAACCATCAAACGAATGGGACTTGTATTACTGGATGATAGGGAACCATCCCACCCCTGATGAATATAATAATACTGTCATGGACATGTTGAAAGAACATGCTAAGAATGAGGAAAGAGATATGAGGTTGAGACAGCCTGATCTGAAGGAACCAGTATCGTAAAGAGGATAAAAATCAAGGACCCTAATGATGAACCTAGTTTTGGAAGCTTGATACTTTCAATTTCTACAGAAACTCCTGTATAATTTCAATTTCTACAGAAACTCCTGTATAATTTATGGCATAAAAGTCCTGTTTGACACCAGGTCAATAAAGAGGTCATGTTAATAAGTCTTTAAGAACAGAACAAAGGCCATTGAATGGTGTACAATAGACGTTTCCTGCATTCTGCTCCAGTACCCACAAACAATAGCACCAGGTCGAGACTTGGGCAGACATTTTATTTACTGTACTATGTATTTTATCTGCCCCAATCTCAACTCGAAGTCATTGTATGTGGTCATCGAAGCAAATGTGGGATAGGCCTGGTATATTTGATCAATCCTGTCAACATAATGCCATATAGTATGGTTCCTATTAGTCTCCCATGCAGCTGTTTTTAGTTCGTCACGCTACACTCTGTAGGAGACTAGGTTCCTATCAACTAAAAAACCCCTTTATGATATATTTTTGTCTACCTTAAAAACAAGTTGAATAAAGATGATGACACTGTATAGTTTGTTATTATATAGTCAAGTCAATCCGCGCGCTCTGATTGGCTGAAAACTGTGCTGTATCAGAGAACGGAGCACGGTTTGATGACGCTATTTTTCGGCTGTTTGGTTTGATCCAAAATTCTGAAGAAAACAAACCAAGCGTGCGCTCGATGGTGTAACTGGCGTCAGCAGCGCGTGCACTTCACTAGCTAAAATGTTATTCAAAAACAACAGAATCCTCAACTTTCTTGCCCTTTTTCTCATCATTATATATAATAAAGCAAATAGAACAGCTTTTTCCATGCTCCGTTCAGTAATACAGCACGAAGGAAGTGACGAGAGCACGAAAGAAGTGTAGGGAGAGCACGAGCCGTGTGGAAAAAGCTGTTCTATTTGTTAATTAAAGTAGAAATATAATTATGCAAATTTTTTTACAATTTCGATTTATGATCAGCCTGAGAAGTGTGATTGGGCTACCTGTGGAATTCCTCCACCATTGGACCTGAGTCCGAGTGTTGCTTGGGAACGAAAAGCAACAAGTTTGACTTTTTGAGATATTTTCCTTCAAAACAAATTCATATTTCGCCAGTTTTCAAGATGACACATTTCCATGGCTAGATTATCTTATAATCTTAGGTATTCTTTACTTTTTACGTGAAATTTGCAAATCTTCATTTGTTTTTGGCGCCAAAGATGGCAGGACTTTCAAACTCCAAACATGGCGACCAAAACGACGAGAAACTCGCCGATATGGACCTCAAAATGCCTCCTCGATACTCTGCATTGTACGAAGCAGCAGAGAAAGGTGATATACAAGAGATAACTCGATTATTGGCGAGTAAAATGGTTAATGTAAATGGTCGTAGCGGTGAACATGGTGCACTACGAACAGCTCTTCACGGGGCTGCAGGATATGGACACTGGCGAGCTACAAGGACACTCTTAACGGTATCTATTCCTGTGTAGCTGTTAATTCACTACAAAAGAATTCAATATATATGTGTTTACCTCGTTTTGGAGAAGTGTTGTTATTAATATTATAAGGAGAGGGGAGGGAAGGGATTTTTTTTGTCAAGTGCTAGTGAAGGGGGGGGAGGGGGGGGGGGGGGGGAAGGGGGGGGGGAGGGCGTCTCTACCCAAATTTGGATAGGGGTGAAAGGCTAAACTGCAGAATACCCCACACCTATTTTGCATAACAATAGAACATATTGTTATAATTCGTCATTCTCAAAGAGTGCCGCTACTAGAGCTGGATACAGTAGATGTGGGGTATTCTGCAATTGTTCCTTTTAAAGTTGCGAGGGCTAACAAGTTTATTAGTGCTATGCACTATTATGTATTACCCTCTTTAAATAAAGACTATCTATCATTAACAGGAATAAACTGATTACAAACCGATATTTGTCAGGTCGAAAGTGATAAATACCCTACCCTGTTCAAGATCTGTCTATGTGAAAATGATACCCTCGGGGTAGTGAACATTTGTAAGGAATCTGCTCTGTAGTATATTCACTCATAATAGTAGTGATGATTGACTGATAATTCTGACATTTTCAGTCTGGTGCCGATCCACATTCTCAGAGCGACTTAGGAAGGACCCCCCTCCATGAAGCATGTGCTGGTGGCCATGCAAGAGTAGTGCATGAGCTATTGCAGTTTATAACCACTGCAGATTCTCTAGATAGTCACAAGCAAACAGCTGCACACATTGCAGCATTCCATGGAGAGGTGATGTAACTTATTTTTTTAATATTTTAGATAACCATTGTATTGTATTTATACTGATGATTTTACCGTGTTTATAAATAAACTTTATGTATGTATGTATGTATGTAGGTGGAGTGCCTAAGGCTTCTGATTGGCTACGGCAGCGATATGGGTATTGAGGATAAGGATGGGTGTAATGTGGCTCACCTGGCTGCGCTTAGGAATCATCCTGACATTATCAGGTAATGATACACATCATCATTACCATAACTGTCACCACAGTTGCTAAGCAACAGTATCTTTACTACTACTATCATCATCATTATCAACACTTCAATAACTTTCCTTTCTTTTGTCATCATTATCATAATTGTCACCATATTATTTGCTAAGCAATGTTCAGTTCCTTTACTACAACTACAATGTATCATCATCATCATCATTACATGTACCAACATTTTTGAGTGACTATTCTTTCTATTGTCATCATTATCATATTAATCACCATCGACTAAGTTGATTTTCTAAATTTTCAGATGTCTGTTTGAAGAAGATGTTGATCTAAACTGCCGTGACAAGCATAAGCGTGTACCAGCCCACTATGCAGCCATGTGTGGTGGCCAGGAAGCATTAAAGGTCTTGGCCCATAATGACCTGGAGGTGAATTCAAAGGACATTGATGGATGTGTGCCAGCACACTCAGCTGCTCTACACAATAGTATCTCATGTTTACAGTTTCTCATTACATCTGGTTTGGCAAAGATACAGTGTAGAGATAAGACAGGAAGAACCCTTTTACACTTGGTATGTGATTTGTAAACTTTACAGTGCAATGGTAGAATACTGTGACGGCAACTGACCACCTTTGATGTAGACAATATTAGATAATGAATTCTTTTTTTTTTTCTTTTTTTTTTCAGTTTTATTCAATTATTTTGTAAATTTTACAATGAATTATAATAGATAATGAATTCTATTGTTTGTATTATGGCGACAAAAGCATGCAAAGATGTTAAAGGTGGTCACAGGTTTGAGCGCCGCACTGTAAATTAATACTTTAATGACTAGAGTGTCTATTTAGTCTGGGTTTAAAAGAATGCCAATATTACATTGTTTATGCTTGTAGGCTGCAATAAATGGAGCTACAGAATGTCTTCACTGGTTGCTGGAGCATAGAGCTAACCCCTGTGTTCAAGATGGTAAGTACAACACATTGGCTGCACCCAACAAGTGACTTTACTTAGTATTAATTACTATACTCAAGATGGAAGTGATGACTGGTAAATCTGCAGTACTTCTGTCAATCACATTCAACAGATACAGTATACTAAATACAACTTACATGTCTTGAGTCTAATTTATTACATCTAAAAGACATGACTTTTATCTCATTACGTGGTTGCTTATAGTATTGTGGACAGTGGTTGACGTTTGGGGCAAAGTCTGTAAAACAACTTTTGCTTGCAATGCTGCAGGAGCCAAAATTTTCTGTTTTTCTTTTGGGGGAGGGGGGGGGGGGGAATTGAGGGGGGGTTGATGGGGGGGGCTTCAACAATTTCCTAATCAAAATATGTCGCAAGTGGGCACTATGCTCTGATAGTTGCCCTTGGTGTCACATGTTCGATTTTGACCAATCAGAGCAAAGGAAATGTTATTGCTGTGTATTGTCCAGTCTCAAATGTTCTTTTCAACTATGTTTCAAGGCTCAGCAAATAGTCCGCTGCATTACGCAGCCAAAGGTGGCCACGCCCAATGTATAAGCTGTCTTCTCCATCATAAAGCCGACATGGATGCCCAGACACCCCAACGACTATGTCCTCTTGACTTTGCTAAAAAAGCTGGTAAAACAGTTCCTTTTGAAAAGGCAGGTGAGTTGATAATTGTGAAGTGATGATGCAGTAATGATGATGGTACTGTTGGTGGTAATGATGATGATGAGGATGGTATTAATGATGATAATGGGAATGGTGGTAGTAATGATTATGATGATGTAGTAATGGTGATGTTGGTAGTAATGATGATGATGGTAATGTTGGTGGTAATGATGATGATGATGATGGTAACAGGAATGGTGGTAGTAATGATGGTGATGGTGATATTGGTAGTAATGATGACGATGGTAATGTTTGTGGTAATGTTTGTGGTAATGATGATGATGATGATGGTAACAGGAATGATGGTAGTAATGATTATGATGATGCAGTAATGGTGATGGTAATGTTGGTAGTAATGATGATGGTAATGTTTGTGGTAAATGTTTGGTGGTAATGTTGGTGGTAATGATGATGATGATGATGGTAACAGGAATGATGGTAGTAATGATTATGATGATGCAGTAATGGTGATGGTAATGTTGGTAGTAATGATGATGATGGTAATGTTGGTAGTAATGATAGTAATGGTGGTAGTGATGGTGGTTATAATGATAATCATGGCAATGATAATTATGGGAATGATTGTGATGGTAGTTGTATGGCAGATTTCATTACTGTGGAAAAAAACACGGTGTGCGGCAGGCACGGTCACAGCACCAATTCATTCGAAATCGGTCACGGCACAGCACGTCCATGCCGTTAATTTTTCACAGTCATACAAAATCTGCTCTAATAGTACAGGAGATGATGGTACATGTAGTTCTGGTCATGTTGGTGATGGCGTGCTTGTTCAATACACCTCTAAGATATTACTGTTCTTTTTATTCTTCTATCTCCAAGTAAGCAACGAGATCCGTTGCTCTTTCTGTGTTGCTAAGCAACAACAGATAGAGTACGACTTTGCTCACCAACCCACCCAAGTTGAAAGAAGTATCACAGAAAGTGAGTCAGTCATATTTAACTCCCCCAAGAAACTTGAAAAAGAAGAATCTTCTCCAAGGTAAAATATCAGACTGCAAAATGGTCCACACTTACCGGTACATAAGACCCCTGTTTGAGCAGATTTACTGGAGCTTTTAAGCTTAAAAGCAGCAGACGTTTTTGACAATGCGGATGACGCGCGCACCGACGAATGATGTTCAAAACGACCGTTGACGCCCTTGACAGCAATCTACAACAGCATTTCACTTCTTTTCACATAATTGAATTATTTTTTGAAAATTTGTTATTATTTGCAACAGTAAATCAACACGACCACGATCCTCTAAAACCAAACCAAATACATGTACTACTACAAGGCCAAAGAGTAAGACAACACTGACTCGAGGCACTGCTGAACTACCTAAACGTGATTTGGCTTCTAAATACTTTGGCGAATATTTGTTCTCTTTGCCTGAAGTATTGAAAAGTACTTCAAGAGGCTCCAGTAGACACTAGGGTTGCTTACTCACAGATTTAGTTGGTCATCTGAAAGGCTCATGAAGACTCAATGAAGGGAAAGTCTTCACAAAGTTCTACCAGACGTTAGGGTTGCTTACTTTCGAGTAGAGGGGTCTGCCACACAAAGTTCTACCAGACGTTAGGGTTGCTTACAGGTCTTAGAATGGAGCACTGATGAAGGGGAGGGGTAGAGGGCACACTGTCTGCCCCCTGGAAGAACACTTTCGAGTAAAGGGGCCACACAAAGTTCTACCAGACGTTAGGGTTGCTTACAGGTCTTAGAATGGAGCACTGATGAAGGGGAGGGGTAGAGGGCACACCGTCTGCCCCCTGGAGGTACACTTTCGAGTGAAGGGGCTACAGACGCTAAATATTGTACCTTTACCTCTCTTTACCAAGACGTTGGGGTTTCTTACTCTGATATACATGTATTAGGACTAGCCTGATTTTCAGACGGTCAGCGGCCCTCCGCTACACTCCACCCCGTAGTAGCGGAGGACTGCTGTCCATCTGAAAATCAGGCTATATTATAGGACACGAAGAAAGTCTCAAACAGTGTAATTTGAAGAGTGCTTCATGAGGTTCCTGTCACATGGGTACTCTCTCACCAAGTACAATGTACTTTTAATGCTATTAAATTGTGAGGATGTTTTAGTAGATGAAGTACAGTATGTATGTCATATGGTTTACCAGCAACAGAATTGCCAGGAAATACAGACAGGAACAATCCAGGTAAAGTTAGTAGAGTAGTATTTATTGTACAGTTTTTCAGAATTATCTTACACAAATTATTTTATCAATAAACCATCAACGACTACAGGCCTTTGTCTTAAATTTGAAAATAGAATAAGCTGTAACAGTCTTTAAAATTACCTTAAGGTGCGGTAATACGAGCAACAAAAACGAGCAACAAAATCGTGCAACTTGTCGCGCAACATTGTTGCGTAGCAAGTTGCAGAGCAATGTTTCTCGTTTTACCACTGTTCGCACAACTTGTCGTGCAACACATTTTCGTGTTGCAGGTTGCAAAACTTTGTTGCATGAAGTAGAAAGAGCTTCTACTTTGCGCAACAAAGTTTTGCAACCTGCAACACGAAAATGCGTTGCGCGACAAGTTGCGCGAACGGTGGTAATACGAGAAACATTGCTCTGCAACTTGCTACGACGCAACAATGTTGCGCGACAAGTTGCACGATTTTGTTGCTCGTATTACTGCACCTTTAGTAAAACTGACATTACCCCTTACTATTGTCCCAAGGCTAAACTTTATTTTATATCAGCATTTAAATAAATAACATTTACTATAAAAACACCATTAATTCAATTATAATATAATGCATAAAATACTCATTGAGATGAGACTGCGAGCGAGTCCCCAAAGCATCTATTATTTACACAAGCAAAATATTATGGCCTGGTGCAAAGTTGTCTTATCAGCCAATCAGAGACGTCCGTTGCTGGAGTGACTGGATGTATTTACAGAACGAACTTGAAGTACTGATTGTCTGCAATTTTGGACTCGATACCAACTACTCGATCGGCTTACATGTATATGGCAGGTCGATGATACAATCGTAAAGACCAGGAAACATACCTGGGACTCGCTTGCAGTCTAGATTGAGATTGGCCTGATTAGTGTTGTGGGCCAGTGTATAGATAGTCTCCTTCGTAGCCGCCCGACGCTGCCCACCCCAAACGTAAGCGTAAGGCCTTGTTGTATTTAGTTTACCAGGGCACCCATTGATATCAGCAGTAGCTGAAACTGGTTTACCCTGGCTAAACATTAATATATTATTATTATTATAATTATTATTAGGCGGCTGCGAAGGAGACTACTGTATATATTAACTTGTATAAATTTCCTGATTAGTTATAAAATAAATTCTGTCTTCAATAACAAATTTAGTAATTAATTTCTCTGAAATTAGATAAGAAATGAGTAGATATCTTCTTAATATCTTCTAGTACTGCTAATTTTAACTCTGAGGTAAAAGAAAATGACACTATAAAATCTTAATAAAATAAAATTTTATGCTACATAAATAAGTAAGAACAATGCTAAAGGTTCAAGACAAATAGGCATTCTAAATAGCTTGCACTGAGTGATCAAAATTCAACGATGTGTTTCGTACGTTGAGATGTTGCTTCATTAACCAGTAATTTTTTTGTTCCATGACCTACATGTATTTAAACCCATTTAGACCCTGAAGATGGATAGTGTTAGAAAGCTAGGTGTGGAAATGATGATGATAGAAATAACAGTGTTAATGATGATGATGACAAGAATGATGATAATGAGGTGCATGATGATGATGATAGAGATTATAATAATATTCACAGTGACTGACGATGGTAATAATAATAATAATAATAATAATCAATTTATATAGCGCTATTTCTAATTTATCCAATAGCGCTTTACAATAAAAATAATAATAGTGGGGAGGAGTATGAGAGCTGATGACTACCGTAAATCTTGCATATAAAACTGTGCCATGGTAAATGTATGTAGTAGTATAAAAATATACCCATAAAAGACTGTCCTTCGATTATCAAAAAGTACTGCAATACTATGATTTAGACTCGGCCTAGTCCCAGGCGTTATCTCTCCTAACCGAGCGCGAAGCACGAGTGAGGACGAGCGCGTAAGCGTGAGAGAATGTCTCAAGGGGGCTTTCCGGACCGGTGACGCCATCAGAACCTCCCTCGTCGGTGAAAGCCTGGAACTAGGCTGATTTAGACTGATTCCATAAGTCAGTCCCAGTTTGCTCTCTGTCGATCCTTATGTGTCGACTACCTATCTAAAAGGAGTGAAAACAGCGACTTATGGAATCAGTCTATACTATGATTTAACACCATAATATTCCTATTTTTTTGTTAATATATTAATATTTGTATAATATTATTGATAAAAAATCCACTGAGTTATTGATTATTTTATACAGTTTAGTATAGTTTTATCCTACAGACTTTAGGAATCTGTAAGAATTTGTGGTGATTATACAGTCAAATCTAGTTAGGTGGATGACCTTGAGACTGTTTTTAGTATGTGATAATTGAAGGGTACCCTGCAAGAACAACGTAAGTGATCTCTGATCAAAATCTAAATTCTCCTCAGATTCTTTGAAATTCAAAGGAGAATTTGGGTTTTGATCACAAGTCACTTACTCTGTTCTTTCAATTGAGATAAGGGTTGAGAACTGTACTCTCTACATTATGTAACTTTGATCTGCTGGGAATCCAGCTCTTGTCCATATTAGTGAGGTGTCTGCAATAGTACTGCATCCACAAGGTGAGAGTTGACTGTAATTATTATGAATTATTATCAAGCATGATACAGCTACATGTATTAAAAATGCAAGGGATAGACCAAATCGGCTAACACAATGTTTACATTCTTTGACCCATTTCAAATCTTTTGGGAATACGGTTCTTTGTCTGTTGCGATTTCAATAGAGTATTTGACATGGAAATAAAATGGAAATGTGTTGAACGAAAAGCTCTTATTCCCAAAGGTTTTGAATTGGGTTGAAGAATGTAAACAATGCGTTAGCCGATTCTGTCTATTGCACTAAACAAGGAGGTGTGTCACTAGGGAGAAGATTGCTCATTATCAAGGTAGTATTCAACTTGAGTGATACAAGGAACTTGGTGTGCGACACAGTGAGTGACACAAGGACACATTAGGGAGCTTAAGCAGCACGCGTTTTTGTCAACACGGACGGCGCGCGCACTGACGAATAATGTTTGCAAACGACCGTTGACGTCCGTGACGGCAATCTATGATGGCACTTCACCTGTTTTCAAGTCGTAGATTGCCGTCAACGTTCGTTTCGAACATCAATCGTCAGTGCGCGCGCCGTCCGTGTTGACAAAAACGTCTGCTGCTTAAGCTCTCTATTATAGCAACTAATTGTGTGAGAAAAAATAATAATATTATAAATTATGAACACTAACAATAAATTAAATAACTATAGTGTGACACAATGTACAGTTGAGAGTGTGTGATAAGTGAGTGACACAAGGGATATTGTGACACACTGAGAGGCACAATAGACAGTGAGTAACACAAGAGACAGTGAGTGACATGAGGGACACTGAGTGACACAAGGGACAGTGAGGGACACTGAGAGGCACAAGGAACACTGAGGGACACAAGGGACACTGAGAGGCACAAGGAACACTGAGGGACACTGAGAGGCACAAGGGACAGTGAGTGACACAAGGGATACAGCGTGTGGCATGAGTGACAATTATAGACATGCGACACAAGGGACAGTGAGTGACACAAGGGACAATGAGTGACACAAGGGGCAATGAGTGACACAAGGGACAGTGAGGGACAGTGAGCGACACTAGGGACAGTGAGCGACACGAGGGACAGTGAATGACAAGGGCCAAAGCTGTCTGATGTAACAGTGCTTGGCACACAGCAATGCAGCTTCTCTAAATAAAGAGTACATGTATTTACTGTAAGCATGCAGTTATACACTCTAACTTATCAATCATGCCATAATATAATATTAAATTATAATGGATGTTTGATACATAGCTAAGACAAACATAATAACAAACCCAAACAGCATCCCAAAGCTTTGTAATGCAAACATCTTTATGCTCTTCCTGAGTGATCCTTCTCCTTCTTTAAATGACATTTCTGTTGCTTCTTGTAACTGAATGGAAAGAGAAAGTGAGTGAATAGAAGACTTATATAAAGGTTATTATTATTATTACAATGTATGTAATCTAGATTTACCAGTCATCTCATGTAATCACATAGTAAAAAGTGGGAATAAATGAAATATTCTTTTGTCAGAGTACCGGTATTATGGATATAGAGTTGTTTTCATATGAGTGGGAAGTAGTTACGGCACAGTTCGTGGTGTGCGGTGACAGTGCCGTGTCCATTGATGGTATGATAATGTAGAGAGTCATTTTCATAAGAGTGGGAAGTAGTTACGGCACAGTTCGTGGTGTGCGGTGACAGTGCCGTGTCCATTGATGGTATGATAATGTAGAGAGTCATTTTCGTAAGAGTGGGAAGTAGTTACGGCACAGTTCGTGGTGTGCGGTGACAGTGCCGTGTCCATTGATGGTATGATAATGTAGAGAGTCATTTTCGTAAGAGTGGGAAGTAGTTACGGCACAGTTCGTGGTGTGCGGTGACCATGCCGTGTCCATTGATGGTATGATAATGTAGAGAGTCATTTTCTAAGAGAGTGGGAAGTAGTTGCGGCACAGTTCGTGGTGTGCGGTGACCATGCCGTGTCCATTGATGGTATGATAATGTAGAGAGTCATTTTCATATAAGAGTGGGAAGTAGTTACGGCACAGTTTGTGGTGTGTGGTGACCATGCCGTGTCCATTGATGGTATGATAATGTAGAGAGTCATTTTCATAAGAGTGGGAAGTAGTTGCGGCACAGTTCGTGGTGTGCGGTGACAGTGCCGTGTCCATTGATGGTATGATATGTAGAGAGAGTAATTTTCGTACGAGTGGGAAGTAGTAGTAACGGCATGATTCATACCCACTCATGCCAAAACAACCTCTATTAAACCACTTACCATATCCACTAATGAGATATAAAGAAACATGCCCCCAGCTAGTGCATAAATCCATTTAACAGCTGATGTCGAGTATCCTAGCAACAAGCCAATAATAAGACCAAGGAAGCATGTCAACGCCGATAAGAAGTTAAAACACAAAGCCTGTTTGTATGACATGCCACCATTGAGAAGCACTGCAAAGTCACCTAAAAGAAATGGTATACAAAATAAGGGATACTCCAGTAGATGGGTATCCTGTGGTAATATAGGGCAGAGGAAGGACTGGGGATATAGTGGAGGAAAGACTGGGACGAGGTTGGCTCTTTTTATTATATTTATTTGACAATTCAGTCGAACCTCCCGTAAGCCACCACCCAAACTGTCAAGCTTTGTGGTTGCTTACGAGAGGCGGTCGCTTACGAGAGGTTCCAACTATAGTGATTTGACTTGGAACTGAACTTTTGGTATTTTGGAAAACTGGTCGCTTGGGAGAGGTGGTCGCATACGGGAGTGGTCACAACTGGAAGTTCAACTGTATTACAATAAATAAAATGTTGACTCTTATTGCCTCCATCACTGTCAAGGTCTTCATGTAGCTGCACATAATTGTTTTTTATGTAAAAACAATAGAACAAGGGAGCACAGCAGAAACTGGGCTGTCTGTGGTAATGACGCGTTTTGCAGTTTTTGGTTTTTGGTTATTGCGCGCGTGGGCTCATCAGTATATTGGGATTCCTGCATACTCGAGAATCCAGTGGTGCTCTTCGGCGTGGGCTCGGATGAAACGTCGCCCCGCCAGAGAGACCCGCCAGAGAGAGCGGTTCTCTGGAGGGGCGATGTTTCATCCGAGCCCGCGCCGAAGAGCACCACTGGATTCTCGAGCATGGGATTCCTGTAGCTAATGCTGACGTTTTTGCGGTTTTCCACAATAAGATAATTACGCGGGCTCATCAATACTGAATAAATATGGCTGCCTAAATAAAGTGACGGGGAGTGAAACTTGTAAGACCCTTTCGACCATCCGCGTCAGATTGCTAGGAACATCGCCGTTGCTAGGAACAGCCCGGGTGTCATACGGAGAAAAACATGGAGGCCGACAGTTTTACGAACAGTTTCGTAGGGAGAAAAACGGCCGACGATGTGTACCATGTAAGGTCTGTAAGTGAAAAATACAATTTTCTGCATATTTTTTCTTGATTTTTATCATTTGTTTGTAAGTTCAGTTTAGCGTAGAGGCGAAAAAATGCCTTACCGGCTTACGAAATGAGTTTATTGTTTCATCGAGCGTAAAAAGACTGAGTTTATTGTTGTTGTTGATGGTGCTGCCTACAAAAGTACCGGGAAAAGTACTAAAGGACTTGTCTTGCTGTTTTACAGATTTAATACAATCCTTGTTTTCATTGTCCTGAGAAAACATCACGTCTGTAGACGAAACGTACGTATGTGTACGCTCTTCATTGTAATAAACTAGGCCTCAGTCACTTGCCTCAGTCCAGCGAAAGTGAATATCTTTGGATGCCTCGTAGTGAAGCTCAAGTATCCTTCATGTATTTAATTGCACTTTATTTTATTTTTTTGTACAGTGTGACATCGTCCGTCAATGTGGGTCGCCGCATGCAAGTCCAGTTGATGCTGTCAGGAAACACTTTTGACCTTTCTCTCCAGCAGGCTAGATTTGCCTTTAATAATAAAAATGCTTTTCCTACTCCTGCCTTTCTCAAAATGACAATGCTGTACCCTTCTGTAACTGCTGAAAGTACATTTAACTGTTCAAAAGACAACATGATTCAAAACAAACGCAAAATCAAAAGGGAAACTGATGTCGCATACGGAAAATTTATTTCAGAAATTTTCAATGTTTTACTGAAAAGACTCAAGGGAGGGGAGAGAGTAATGTTTTGATAGCTGTCAGCGATTAACTGCTGCCCAAAAGTAACGTTGCGAGCATGTTACAAAGGATTTCCATGATTCTCTTCTCTGATTGGCTGAGAATCGATCACATGATCTTAGTTTCACTCCCCGTCATTTTATTAGAATTAACTGATGAGCCAGTGCGCGCATAATCAAAAACCGCAAAACGCTTGCAAAACGCATCAGACCAGTTTCTGCCGTGCTCCCTTGAATAGAACAATAGCCAGGACTTTTGTACAGCTACATGAAGACCTGACCCAATCACCTCCCTCTTTGTCACAGGAAGCCCAAACATTAGCTACCAGCAAAGGAGGCTAATATACATGTAATATTGGTATTAAACTCTACTCATAACACAAGACATTATCTTTATTGCAGGGTTCGTCACATTACTTTTTGAAATCCAATCATGTTTCAGACAACAAAACAGGATAACGAACTTACCTAGTTCATGCGGCAATTCCTCACAAAATATAGCCAGTGCCGTACTAACACCTTGGTAAGTTGATGTTGAAAATGCTGCACCTATTGCTAATCCATCAATGAAATTATGGACAGAATCACCAATAACTATCATCCAAGCGACGGGTGCAATGTGATTTTTCTGGGACTTTTCCTCGGACGAAGGCTCTTTCAATTCTATTGATACTTCAGATAATGAATTGGAGAGGGTTGTAGCAGTTGAACAGACATTGCTGATGACGCTTGGGTCAGGCTTGCGGTTAAGTTCGCTACTAACTATAAGGCCTCCTGATGTGTGGCTATGCAAGGGATCTGGGTGACAGTTGTACAACTTGAGCTGTGCCTCTGCAATACCTTGACCAGGAATTTCACTGTTGTGTTTAACCTTGCCCTGAGAAACACATCAATTAATCAATGAGGGTTTATCACGTAATTTCAAAACTTACAGGAGACATAGGACAAAAAAATGATTATCATAGCTGGAAAGAACTCTTTGAAATTAGTAAAAATGTGAAGTTTGGAAAAGATCACTTCACAAATTGCGAAGATATGAATTTTCAAAAATCGAAATTTTGTATGAAAACCTTTGTTGGTACAACCAGCCTACCAGCATAAATTTCCAAAGGTTTTCATATAAAAGTTTGATTTTTGAAAATTCATATCTTCGCAATTTGTGAAGCGATCTTTTCCAAACTTCACATTTTTACTCATTTCAATGAGCTCTTTCCAGCTATGATAATCATTTTCTTGTCGAATGGTCACTGCAAAAAGTTAGAGTCTCACGAAGTCTCGTTTTTTCGCAAAAAGCCATATCTCAAATAATAGAATTTTGAAAATCTAAATCTAAATCTTCAATCTGCAAAGGTTGCCCATCGGTACAGATATAGCCTGCGTAGCTCGGCGGTCTGGAAGGGGATTGGGAAGAGGGAGGGGGAGGAAGAAAAAGAAGGAGGAGAGGGGGTTGGGGAAGGGAGAGGGGATTGGGGAGGAGGAGGAGGAAACACCGCCTGCCCGAAGACTATGGGTTTTTGAATTGCCCGTCCGCTGGAGAACGGGAAATACTGATTGGCTAAAAAGTGACGTGTCTGTCAACGCGTACGGGTGTCAAACAACACTTATAATATTATTCAAGAATTTTCACGATTACCAGAAAGGAGAAGACGAAGACGCGTGTGTTGAAAAAGCCTTAGAACTTTTAAAGAATTCTAACAGAGATTTCACTTTAAAACAAGAGCAAAGGCAGGCTGTCGAAGATTTGCTTCGAGGAGAAGATGTTTTGGCATTATATTTATAGTCTTTCTACTGGCAAGAAAGTACTTGGAACAGCAACAGGACGATACACATTCATGCACAGTCGTTGTGATTTCTCCCTTGAAGAGTATAATAATTGACCAGATTGCAGATATACAATCTATGAACTGTTCTGCAGTTGAACTCTGCAGTGAAAATATCGATGGGATTATCAGTTCTCCTCCAGAGTTCATATACTCGATAGCGCTGAGAAAGCAATCGAGCAGCCTTTCGATTCATTTTAAAAACACGCTGTAAGCCAAAGGTCAAATCGTATGATTGGTTATTTTAATTGGATTAGCAAAGAGGCGGTATTCAAAAACCCATAGTCTTCGGGCAGGCAGTGTTTCCTCCTCCTCCTCCTCCTCCCCAATCCCCTCTCCCTTCCCCTTCTCCTCCCAACCCCCCCCCTCTCCCCCCTCCCCCTCCTCTTTTTCCCCCTCCCCCTTCCCAATCCCCTTCCAGACCGCCGAGCTACGCAGGCTAGTACAGATATAAAATAATACAAATAATAATCATAAAAATAACAAGAATAAATAAAATGAAAATGATAACTAATTATTTACTATATGTAAAAGGAAATATGAAAACAAAGGAAATCAGTGAAAAAGCATCTCGGGCTCGCAACAAACATGCATTGTCTCGGAGTCTCGCAAAGTCTCGCCTTGACCATTCGATACCCCTTATAGATGACCACATAAAATGGTGACCCTGCCTCTGAGTCTCCAAACTACACCCACTGACCCACTGAACTGAACCAGAAGTATGCACAAGAACCAATGACGACTTAAAACAAACCCTGGCTGTGATCATCAATTATTGTGCCTTAAATACCGGTCCGACAAAAATAATCAATATATGTTTACACAAAATGATTAATTACAAGATTTAACCCTTTCCTCTAAAAGAATATAGTTATATAAGTATATTTGTAGAAGTTTCATGACGAAATTATATATCTCTGCGAAGTTATGAACAATTTAAATTCTGAAAAAAACATCAAAACGAGGCTTCTAAAGCATGACGGCAAAATCCCATACTAAAGTCTATAAATGTCATCCCCGATAACTTTTTGAGATTTTATCCTATACCATCGAAACTTTCCAGAAATATTCTTTCACACAAACTCTTTCAGATCATATAGGCTGTTTGCACCAGAAAGAAACCAGTTTGCTGATCTTAAAAATCAGTAAAATCAGTACGCGTGAGAAGAGTAAATTCCATGCTCACAATGGTTTTATAGTACTCACATTTTGCAAGCTATGAGAGTGGCCGTGACCACGACTGCTGCTACGAGCGATATCACCATCCTTGTACCGAATGTAAAGTTTCATGGTGTATTCCAACAGGAAGAAAAAGTATATCCCACCAACGACGACAGCAGATTTGTAGAGGAATGATAGATCGCCAGTATAGTTAAGGCCAAATGTCTGTAAAAAAGAAGATAATAATGTTATTCAAATGAGCATTACTACATTGACCACTTCAATTAGAAGTTACACCCCGGCCGGTACCAAAAATTTTTAACCGGGTTTTATATGGGTTATATATGGGCCATATATGGGCCAAATATATGGAAAATATATGGCATTGTATTGTTATATGCGGGCCATATATATGGGGCCGAATTATGGAGTCTCCCTGAAATTCAGGAATATATGGGATAAATAAGGCAACAAATACCCATATATGGCCCATATATATATGGGCTGAGAATTTCATCAATTGAAATATGTGGAAAATATCCGGGTTACCGTATTCACCGGCGTATACAGTAAAAACCCGCATATAAGAAACTGCGGATTAAGAACCTCCAGGCTGAAATTTAGCCAATTAAGCACCCAATATATAAGAACCAGTTCAGCCTGACAAATGAAGCAGGTTCTTATGTGAAAAGTGACTAAAGTTCAGAACACACAGGTACAGTCGCTGCTGAATATGCAGAAATATTATATTTACTATACAGTTGGGTTGTTAATGTTTAGTTTGACAATTAGACCTTTCAGGGTCAATAGTTCACTAATTAAAACAAATTGTAAGGAAATACACCATACTGTATCAGGAACAATAATTGTTTTTTTGCCCTGTAAATAAGAACCTGTTAAGAACCTATTCAGCCTGTTTTCTCACTAGACACCCAATATATAAGAACCACTTCAGCCTGACTTGGAAAAATAGGGGTTCTTTTATGCGGGTTTTTACTGTATCTGATATCTGGATTATATATTGCCCATATTTTTTCCGTATAAAAACGTTGAAATGCGGATTAAAACTGGCCATATAAATTCCATATTTTACCCGGCTGTTTTCCATATATGATTCCATATATTTTCCGCATTTGGCCCATATATGGCCCGTATAAAAAAATTGGTATGGCTATTCACTATTAATATATAGACAACCATTGGATATGAGCAAGCGCGTGCTCTGATTGGCTACTCTACTAGTAGGCTATCAGCTCATATACCACGAGTAGAGAAAGTTGGAGATTTCCAACAATGGCAAACCAGTTTTGCCGAACTAAAAATAAAAACATGTTATATTTCTCACAATCCAGTGGTTGTCTATATAATAAAACAATTATTCCACTCAATCTCGTCATACATGGCTGATAGCCAACTCGGCTAGTGCCTCATTGGCTAGTGCTAGTGCCTCGTTGGCTATCAGCTCATGTACGACTCGATTTCGTGGAATAATAATTGTTAAATAGAACTTGGGGCATCCAAGAAAATAATAAAAAAAATAAAAAAAAGAACTTGGAGCATCCTATCCCTCTTGCCACACATCCCTATTGCACAATATGCAATGTAGCATTAATTTCCTCTCTCTAGCAAGGATCAAATAATATACTACTTACACTTGGTAGGAGATGAAATATGCCGCTACCACCGAGAACACCAACAGCCAGTGACACCATGAATAACAGTAACTTTTTGTAAAAGTCTTGACTCATGAATGGTACGACAAAGGCACCAACTAGGGATGCACAGCTGATGATGGTGACTGACAGAAATCCATACCCCCATGCTATAAAGTAGAGTAAAGTACATGTAAGTAGAACAAAGTTAGTTATTAATAATAATAATAATGACTTTATTCAGCTTTTCCACTAGGTGGCTCTTCATCTGAAGTCCTAACTAAAATTACAATATAGATATATAATAATGATAATATAATAAGTTATTGGGAAGATGGATGGATGACTGAATGTCTGCAGGGTTACGAGGGTTTATCATATGTAATTTCAAAAACTATAGTATTATCATTGGAAAGAGCTCAAAACTCAAAAGATTTCACAAATTATGAAAAAATTTTCTTTGGAAATTTATGCTTGGAGGCAACTCTTGCCTCCAACAAAGGTTTTCATACAAAATTACAATTTTTGAAAATTCATATCTTCGCGATTTGTGAAACGATCTCTTCCAAACTTCACATTTTTACTAATTTCAACGAGCTCTTTCCAGCTATGATAACCATTTTTTTTTCCCTACGAGTTTTGAAATTACATGATAAACCCTCATTCTCAGTAGAACAGGGCATCCAAAACTTCAAACTGGCATCAAATGCCAACAATTATTTATGTTGACACGTAAAGGCAAATTTTATGGCCAAGTGCTATGCGGGCCGGGCACGAGTTGAAAAACACAGCGAGTATTCTTTTTTTGTTGGTCCATGTTGCATATTTGCAGAACGAGACAAGGAGTCTGACCACGAAATGACCCAGAGATGACCCCATGGTTTATGAGATATCTACAGCCTATGCACCCTGCTATAATCATCTCAGATCTAAACATCTATGATGACTTAGACTTTCAAAAAGTCCTTCCTCTTTCTGTTGCTACACGCCCCGCCGGGGAAGGACTTTTCCAACTTAATTCCCACCAATTTTAGCGACCCAAAAACGGGTCGCTGCATATTAATTAAGCATTAACCAATCAGAATGGTCAGAGTCATACTCACAAACACACGTCCTATCATCTGTCAATAAAACCGAACAGCAAGCACGTACGCGTTGTCTCATGTTGCTTTGGGTCAAATCACCATGAAATTGATATCTGAGGCATTGAAAGAATAACATAATACATGCAGTCAAAGCTCTCATTGCGACCGCTCTCGTAAGCGACCAGCTCTAGTTACGACCAGCTTTATAAAACCCTATTTGACTTGCCACTAAAACTCTGTAATGAAAAGCTCCTGTAAGCGACCACGCTCATAAGCGACTGGGACCACTATTTGGAATTACCAACTGGTCATTTCCTTTGTTTTCAAGCCCCCGTAATTAAGCGACCACTCAAATATTCTGATTTGAGTCTGTCAACACTTTAATAAAAGACATCAGTCCTTGATTTACACAGTACAGTTTTATACATTGCCCTTGTCATTATTCCGTCATTATTATGTCGTAATAAAGGGAAGGTTTGATTATTCAGAGATGTGTGTGTGTGTGAATAAATTTGAATAAACAGAAGTTATGAATCTTTATAGATGTGACTTGTTATATAAACCTTACCACTCTCCTGCTTTCTGATTTATACAGTAGCTTAATTTTCAGATGGCAGGGGGTCAACTGCTATTTCGATATTGTGTAAGCTCTCGTATGCGACCACCCTCATTGTTTCAGTTCGTGGTCATTCTCGTAAGCAGCCAGTTCTAGTTACGACCACTCTTTCGAAATCCCGAGGTGGTCACTTACGGGAGCTTTGACTGTACAAAGAATTACGAGGAAGACTCTTAATGAATGTTACCAGCTTTCGTCTGTAGTCTTTGTTACAAATAACTTTGGCTCAGAGCAAACAAATATGATCTTGTGATGAGTGTTGGAGTTGACCCTGAATGAAACCAGACACCACGGTGTGTGTGACAAAACTCCGCCCCCTGATAATTTATGGCGCATCTGGGATCTATAAGTCAAGAGAGGTCGACTTGTGACAAGTCTAAGGATGACTAAGCACAATTCATCACAACATCTTGTGATGAAATGTGCTTAGTCATCATTAGACCACAGGCAGCCCAAGCGCATCAACAAAGCCATAAATAGATGGAAATTTATAGTTGCAAAAATATGAATTCTTTGAAATAAAAACACGAAATACATTTGTATGACATTTCATGTGTCTGCTGCAGTTGTTATTTTTATGATTAAGGTCTTATTCTATTTTTTTTCTGGGGGGATCGGAGGTAAGAAAAAAAAAATGGATAGAGCGTCTGACTTAAGTATCCAGGAGGTCATGGGCTCAATTCCTTACTGGGCTCATTTTTTTTCCGAGTCTTTATTTACGCTTGACGAAACCCTACAAACTAAACTACTTTTACAAATTACTTTTATTGTTTCCGTGTAGTTCTGACATTAATAATAATAATAATAATAAACTGTATACAATTACTGTTCTATTGATTGACTCCCTGCAAGAATGGAATGACTTGTGATCAAAACCCAAATTCTCCATTGAAATTCAAAGAGTCTTGAGAAGAATTTAGATTATGATCAGAGATCACTTACGCTGTTCTTGCATGGAGCCCTTCAATTGAAGGACACCCTGCAAGAACGGAGTAAGTGACTTGTGATCAAAACCCAAATTCTCCTTTGAAATTCAAAGAATCTTGAGGAGAATTTAGATTGTAATCAGAGATCACTTACGCTGTTCTTGCATGGAGCCCTTTAATTGTAGATGTTATTGCATAGATCCGCGACGAACTGCCACAAACATGCCACATGACCCTGCTAGTACATGTAGATACGCACGTTCAGCAATACATGGTATGGGTGTCGCATGACCCTGAGACTGCATGACTGAGCACTTTTTCCATGTGCCTTGATTTTAACTTAGCCTAACCATTCATTTAGCCACATTAAACAATAAAATAATAATAAATACGGTAAGGTTATAGTTTAACTATGATCTAATGAATATTTAACTTTTCATTCCTACCTTTTGCCTTGGATGCTCTTGTTTTTGTCTTCTTCCCTGTATCTTTGTCTGTACATACTTTGCTATCCATTTGTTGTACAATAGCCGGGCAGACAGTTTTGAAGCTGACTTTGTCCATGCTGGTGGCATTCAGTGAAAAGATACTCAGGAGATTTGGTCCTGAAAAACACTGAGATATAGATAGATAGACTGGTTTATTAAAATACAGTGTATACAGAGTGTAAAATATAGAGTGTACCTTTACTTCAAACCCCCTTGAAATTCTTACATTTCGTTTACTCTTTCATTTATTATCTCATTCTTCCTCTTTTTCTCTCCCTTCCCCTCCCCTGAGAGCATGTTCACTACGAATTAAGAAATACCAAAGACTGAAAGCAGTTGGCTGTGACAAAAAGAAAATTGGTTTCACAATGTTGTGAATATCATTTATTTAGTTAGGACCTCCCTGAAAATGATATATCTGTGAGTGGAACATCCTCATTAAACATTATTATTATTACGTTACAAACTCTTCTCGTTACATCATTTATATTGAAATTGTATGCCCAAAGAAACATATTTAGTTATTATTATTATTATTATTATTATTGTCTCCACAAAATGATAAAATTCACTTGAAAAGAAATGTTAATTTCTTATAAGTAATTTAACTTTTGAATAGTTAATATGTGCTCAGCAAATGCAGTCATTAGTTGTACACGTTCACTAGCCCCACACACAAAACAATGGTCAAAGTAGTGTAGACTCTTGCTAACCTCAGGGCCCTTAGGACCAATGGTCTTGCTTAGAGAGGTGTCCGAGAAATTGAATATATAATAATAAAACAGTACAGCAAAGTCCAGATAATAGTGTCCAGCTTAGAGAGTGTTAATTTATTGTAAACTATTACAGTAGGGACCAATTATTATTATAAACAAAGGTGTCCGTTTTAAACAGGTGTCCGTCCGCCTAGAGAGATAAATTCCCCTGTTGGATGAACTTTCATGATCACACATTCAAAAAAGCAAATTTAGTGATTTTATTTCAATAATTATTTCATGTATAATTTAGTTTGATAATAAATAAAATTACTAGATTGATATGATGATGTTTCGATGTACATCGTCATACATGCATGTATCAATAGTACATGTCTATTTGTATTTATTATTTATAACTACCATAACTATTATCATAATTCAGTTCTTTGAATTTACTATTCACAAACATAATTATATCACTGTAGGCTTGTATACTCTAGACAAAACAACTGTAAAAACAATATATATATGAATACTTTCAAAATGTTCTACTCTGTGCTTATTGTATTGTCAAAATTGTCCCATTGATCATTTGTGCCTGGATTACAATAACTATATTGGCACTATAATAATGAGGGACCGTGGAGACAGGGCCGGCCGGGCCGGACTAAGTGGGGTATGTGCCAAAGCCAAAAAGGTTGTCACAATACGTTGTTGTCTGATGTATATACTAGTCTACTAGTATATCCGCCGCCCCCCCCCCCCCCCCCCCACCCCCCCACACTTTCAAGGGTGTTCTGCGGTCCCTGTAATAAAACTGAAACTGCAGTATATGTAAAAAATTGAAAGTTGAACAATTAACATGCAAAAAATTCTACCACTGTCAGTTTTCTGTGGTAGATTTTTGTTTGTTTGGTTGTCAAATTATAAACATGAGTTACAGGGAGATAAAATCTGCTTGATTTCAGAAGGAAAGCTTAAACTCAGCATTTAAAGTCCAATCATCATAGCCATTTAGCACCCATTTTGTAACAATCTGCGATACATATCAAGGCTATTTACACCTAATTGCAGAAAGGTTGTCCACCTCGGAAAAGCACATTTACACATTTACACATTTGCACATTTACACATTTGCACTTTTACAAGCGCTGAAATACAACTATCCACCTGAAATCTTCTGTATAAGGCCGCAGCATTCTTATGGCAGTATACTTCTACTGAATCTATTGACTCTGGGTTCCACTTGCGCAAAACAAATATACACGTGATGTTGCGAATGTGCAAATGTGTAAATGTGCAAATGTGTAAATGTGCTTTTCCGGGACAACCTTTCTGCAATTAGGTGTACATGGCTTCAAGCAATCTAATATTGATAAATGAACCTTTACGATAAATTATGCGATATATTTGTCATAACGTAGAACGTAATTTTGTACAACAAAACCAATATTAGCTCGTCTAAATGGCATAACAAAGGCCATTATAACTAATGTACTTTGTACTAAGACCTGCCACGCTGGTTCGTACGTAGCCACGTGAAATGAATAAATGAATAACACGTACGTGATTGACGCAACAAAGGAAAACAGAACGAGCAAAACTACAAAATATTTTGATTTGATTTCAGTTGTAAAAAAATGTGGTTTTATTGTAGCGTGATATAGATTTGTGATGAATTGGACCAAAAATATTTGTCTCCGTACGAGGTAACGGGACCTGGGGTTTAAGCTTGCAGCTTATAGCTTAAGTTTAGGGGTTCAAACTCAAAAGTGTACTAGTTTTTTAGCATTATATGTGGGATAGAACGTGGAAGATTGGTTTATTTAACGGGTATTACAATCGTAGACTCAGTTCATCAAAATCCACAAGTCTAATGCTGTGTCTATGGTTTCTACACCGGCGACAACAGTACCGGTCAGTATAACGTACACATGCGGTGATGGATTCAAGGATGGACATCCTCAAAATTCTCCAACTTATCGTTATAGTAAACTTACGTTTTTGTCGACAGATCCATGCGCTTGTGAGCCATTCACATTACTACCGATTCCCAGGTTTTCCAGAAGATTTCGAAACTTGTGTAAGTCTATTGCGCCATTCGAGCCATACTTCTTGAACAAGAAATCGGTGAAATCACCAGAAAAGACTCCATCGGCGCTGCGAATGCCATCGTGTGATACATGATGAGTGGCTACGTTTGCGTAGAGACCCTCGATAACAACGACTAGACAGATTAAAAGTGTCCAAGACATCGTGGAGTTTTTAAAAGCGAAAAGATATGTTCTTTTTAGTAATCGCGTTGTGTCAAATAAATGCGCGAGGTACCAGACCCCTCTTGTAAACACGGCCGCTCGCGTGATTACTAGACGTCATTTCCGGTCTAAAAGAATAAATTTGACGTCAAGCGCGGAAAATCATGCATTGTGAGATTTATTAAAAGGGTTTATAATATTGCTTGGGGACTTGCAGCCGAAGGGCTAAGTAATAATCATATCATGATAATATTCAAGCTGGGCTAGGCTCAAAAATAAGATTTATCATTATGACCGGGCTCCTGGATTTATACATTTTCAGGTTCCTAGGTTCCTACAGTACCGTTACATACCGTACATGATCGTACATTCATATCTTGTTCCCCAAGTTCAAGTTCATTTCAGACACATATATAGTTACAAAAATTACAACAAAAGTTGTAATAGTTGTTCCCCAAAGCCTTCAACATTGTGAAACATGTTCATTCTTTTTTCCATTCTACTTTCTCTTATCCATCCGCCTATCTGAACAATTCTTTTCCCCATTACCTAGCCTGCGTAGCTTGGCCAAGCTACGCAGGCTACCCATTACCAGGGTCATAGCGTGCATATACGCACGTACGCACACCTGCCGTACAATTTAAAATCCTTAAAATATATATATTATAAAAAGCATAAAAATATTTAAAAAAAATGGTCTCTTGAATGGAGATCGTCTTTTTTTTGTTTTTTTGTTTTTGTCGGTGGTGGTTATAAAATGGAAGGTGGAGACATGAAGTCTCATCGGGTGTAAGCAGTGAATACAACCTTTGATGACTAAGCACAATCTGCAATAGACTACCGAAGTGTGACGTCACGAAAACAATAATTTTCGCTTTATCAACTTTCGATACTTGGTTAAAAAATGGTTAGGTATGTGCGGCGAGATGTTCAGACATGGACCCTGTTTTTGGAATTTGTCACTCGAAAACCTGGATTTACGAATTTCCCAAATAAAAAAACTTGGATTTACGAATTTTTATTGACGATCGTCAGGATATTTTGCCAGACTAACTCTCTAACACCTCAGTTTACGTCTGACTGACGCCATTATTATTGTTCATGCGGGGTTTTACTGAACGCCGATACCACATTATGCAAATTATTAAAAATTAATAAATGTTTTTTAGGCTATAACCTGGATTAATGATTTTTATGCGTTCATTTTACCTGGATTGGAGAATAAAATGGCCCAAAACCTGGACCCTGTACCGCCGCACATATATATCATGCTTATTTTAATAGCGTCTAGTTACAAAGTGAGCACCAATTCTAGACACAGGGAGCCCAAGCTATGTTTTTGCTCACTCCTTTGTAATGAATCTCACTATGCATTGCGCGTGTACCGGAAGTCTGGAACTCTTGACGCTAGTATATAAGCCATTTATATAAATCCTTTACATAAATCCCCAAAAAAACTGAATGATAGGTGCATTTTACTATGTATTTATGTGTCGAGAAAGTCCGCTGGAAAACGAAGAAAATGGTATTTCCAAGGCTCTAGATTTCTAAATTTCCAGGGGGCATGCCCCCTCACCCCCTAGAAGCTCACACCTTCGGCGCTCGTTGCTCTGTGCTTACATTGGGAAAAAAGCACGCTACGGCCCTGATTACTGTATCCATTCTTTCTTTATATTTCACACAAATCTGAAAAACGGGCTAACAACAGTTAGGGGGGGGGGGGGGGGGGTATAGCCTACTTCAAATTGGAGGCATACTAACATACTAACTCCTCAATTTTTGTTGTTGTTGATAATTTTATTATAATAATAAGACAATTACAATTTGTACATATAAACGATTATATGCAGACTATAACAATTATTCAGTAGAGTGCAATTTAGAAAAGCTTGAAAGCTAAATAACTAATTAGTACTAAATAGCACTAATGAAACAATAGAAAACAATAGAAATAGCACTATTTAGTACTATTTAAAGTTAGTACTATTTCACGCTTTTCTAAATTGCGCTCTACTAGTGCTATCTATTTTTACAAACATAATATACGTAACATAAAGTAACAAAAAATAAATAAAATTATAGAAACAAAAACGGAAATGTTCTACTATAAGATAGTAAAGATAAATCACAAAAATGTAATGTATATACATATGCATGCAAGGCAGTCTGCTTAGGCCGATATATCATTTTCAAAAAGGAGAACAAGTGACTCCCACTTCATTAAATGAAAATCTATCATATCATTCCACCTACCCTGGTTCCAGAGGCATTGTTGAGCTCTATAATACGATGTATCCCGCGAGCTGCGAAGCAGCGAGAAAGAAAATCAAAGCCTCTGGTCGTGGCCGTTACGAATCTCACTTTCATGCAGACACCTAATCAATGTCAGCCTCTTGTCAGCCGTCAAACATGTCAAATACAATCGACCAATCAGTACTTTTGTAAGACGATCCCCGTTCGCTGATTGGTCGAATCTTAATTTTTCAGTTTATGCAAATTACTCAGTCATTATTGCATTCAGGTATATAAGATTCGCTAACGTAATCTTTCTCTTGTCATGGATCTCCACGAGGGCCAGCAGTTCGTAGCTGCAATCTCGAGCGAAGGCTATTTTGTAAATAAGCAACATTGCCACTCAGAGTGTTTTATATGCCATTATTCACCACAGAAGCCCCCCAGGACAGCATCATTAAGCTTGACTGGTGTGTCAGAGATCCGTTCTGCTGAAAGAATATAGCAGCGAAAAAACGATTTTAGCATTCAAGACATGTCCGCTCTGCCATTACGAAATTCAAAATGGCGGACTCAACTGTGAAATCGTCTCTCTGGTTGTTTTTGAATAGAGTTGATTGCATTAAGACCTACAAAGGCATTTTTGGCGACTTTGGACTTGTAAATTTATACAACCGGTGCACTTTTTTTGCCTGTAAAGGACGCGAGTGGTGAATCGACGGAGTATATAAAACTCTAAAAAAAAATCAAGAACGGGATATAAAACTCTAAAAAAAGGGCATTTGCGGGATGCTTTGACTTTCGTAAATTACCGGATGCATCCCGGCATCCTTTTTGAGGGAATGTGAAGGAAAACACGTGTTAGTGAAAGTGGTCCTTCTGAAATGGCTATTGTTGGGCGAAACAAGGTAGAGAGAGGGAAAAATTCTATGACTATATTTTGAAGATAGAGAGTATGAAAGTTTAGCCGAGAAAGTGGCGTTTTGTTTTCGGAAGGATGTTCTTGAAAAGAAAAACCAAGTCAAATGTCGCAATATTTTCGAGAACTGTGTAAAATTGCGTCAAAAAATCGCGCATTTTTCAAAGTTCTATGAAAAATAATTGTGAAAGTAGTGCCCAGAAATCGGAAATCCAATGATTGTCATCATTACTTGAAGTTAAAATGTGAAGAGTAAGCTCTAGTTGTTACATAAAAAACTGCGGAACAAAATCTGAGATCGATGTTTCGAAATTAGCTTTTAGAAAGTTTGAATTTTCAAAATGCAGTATCGATACAGAATACTTACGGCTTATTAGGCCGTATCTGTAGGAGTCAATGGGTAAGAAGATTGTTTTTTGTTACAGAATCCATTATTATTTTTATTCTGTAAAGCGCATTAGATCATATTTACATGTAATTTTTGCGCTATATAAGTATTAAATTATTTTTATTATCTATTATTATGGGAGTTACAAGGTAGCCATTATTGAATTCGGTCACATATAAGATTCTCTAATATAATTTGACTTTATTTATAAGTCATTAGTTTACTAACTCCTCATGATTGTAAGCTGCTCGGCTGCTATGGGCGCCTATCATATGCAGCCTGAAAAAGTCCTCCATCGGTTTGTAAAGCGCATTGAGACAATGTGTGAAATACACTATATAAGAACAACCATTATTATTATTATTATTATTATTATTTAGTTTATTATTATTCATTTCTCATTTATTTATTTATTTTTGCACATTTATATATGCCTTGCTATCTATATACCATATTAAATCACCACTCACTGGTCTAACAGCCGTAACTGGTAAGTCTTCTACAACTTGAGCATCTTCTAACTCCAAAAGTTTCCTCACAATGTCTGCTTTCTTCTCCCCTAGTACCATTACAGCAACTGTCCTTGCTTTGTTCAGAATTCCTAAAGTTAAAGTCATTCTGGGTCCTAGTGGTTTTACTACCTTGGACTCAGAAATACCAACCCACTTTTTGTCTGAGAGGGAATCTGAGTTGGGAAACAGAGATGCAGTATGGCCATCAGTGCCCACTCCCAATACCACATAGTCAAGAACACCATCACCTATAAAAGACTTGATCTCTGCTTCATAGTGTTCTGCACCCCTATCTACCGAAGAACACAGTCCATTACGCAAGCTGACTGGCATTGGGTGTCTATTAGTGCTAGGAATAGGGATATACTTCATGAGGTTGTTGTATATGAAGTTGTAATTTGATTGTTTGTCTGTGAAGACTTTGCAGCGCTCGTCTACCAACCATATATGTGTTGCATGCCATGGAAATCCAGGACTGAAGAATGCCAACTGTTCAAAAAGGTACTGAGGTGTTGAACCTCCTGACAGTGCCAAGTGAAAAACTCCATCCCTCATCACTGAAGCCAATGCCTTGTTTTGCAAATGTTCTGCCAGTTTACGTACAACATTACTACGTGTGCCAGTAACAAGAGAGCTCCCTCTATGACTAAAGCTTGATGGCATGTATCTGTTTGTCGCTTCTCTAGGTCCACATGTGCCATCACTTAGGCAAGTCCCTTCATCTACATGTACTGGGGTTATGAACTCTGGTATCTGCCCTTTAATGGCAAAGTCTAGATATTCTAGATTATCTCTGGAATAAACCCTCGGCGTGACGGACTCGAGGGATTTCACTAGTGGTGACCATACTTGCCATGAGACCACCAGATCACTTGTTCCGATGAAGAGTTCTTTTTTACCCTGATACATTGCGTCAATGAGAACAGCATAGGCATCTTGAGTGACAGCGGGCTCGTACATGTCAAATGAATCTCCTGGGCAACCATATAAGTATTCAGGTTTAGACTTCACAGGCAACCAATCAGAAAACCTTTGAGTCTTTGGTAAACTTTTTGATATAATTAATGCTGGCTTGTTGAGGATACCTCCTTGAATATGGAATATTATTTGTCTTAGAAAACAGTTGCTTTTGGGATCTTCAGATCTCATCTTATACTCACTGTTGAAGATAATCCTGACATATGCTGATCTTTCCTCAAGCTGCTTCCCAGATATCATGAGAAAGGGAACACCATTCCATTGCGAGCTTCTTAGATACAGAAGTGCAGCAGCAAAGGTCGAGGTCTTATGATCAACTGGGTCATACTTTCCTCGTTCAGCTTCACAGTCCTTAGGGTACGCAGCGTATTGTCCAGTAATAGCGCTATATTGGTGTAATGGTTCTATCTCTCTTAAAAAACGTAGCTTATGTTGATGGATTTCGGTTATGTTATTGATACTACTGGGAGTTTCCATGCCAACCAAAGCCATCACTTCAGTCATGTGGTTCTGCATGACGTCTCTGACGACACCATATTTGTTGTAGAATTCCGTGCGACCTTTACAATCATCTTTTTCCTTCAATCCTATCTCCACACTTTTGATGTGATCTCTGTTCCATAACTTGTCAAACTTATCCCTATGTTCAACCCTAAACTTGAGTATTTGAGATACCCCAGTCTTTCCAAGATAGTGATCAACACGATATATCTCATCCTCATGGAAATATTGTTCAAGGTCCTTTACAAGAGTCTTCGCCGATTCCAGATCAGATCCAAAAGGTTTCTCCAGCACAACCCTTAAGTAAGCACTTCCACCAGCATTATTGGGCCTGCAATGATTATGGATACTTTTTGAAATGGCACTATATGCAAACGGTGGCACAGAGAGGTAGAAAATGCGTCCCACTACCTCAGCCCCCTCAGCATTAAGACCCATACAGAAACCCTTATAATCATCACTGTTCTTCAGTTTATAGTACTTAGTTTTTTCTATAAATTCTCTTCTCCACTTCTCACAATTCTTTCCATTTTCTTTCCAATTTGAAGCACATTTGATCTTGGATTCTAGGATGCCCTGGAGTTGGTTCTGGCCAATTTCTGGTCCTTCTCTGGCAGCTCCATAAACGTTGACTAGTTCGTTAGTTTTACTGTGTTTACGATAAAGTTCAAAGAGGCCTTTCCACAGATATTTCTTGGCCAAGTCGCCTGTTGCTCCAACAAGAATTACCTGAGCAACACGTCTCTTTTCACTCATCTCTTCCAAGTTATAACAGCTGAAAAGGCTAATCATCACTGATATTATAGTGAGTAACTTCATGGTGAGGGTTGCAGTAAAATACAGTGTAATTTTCAAGCAAAATTGGCCAGTTTTTTGTCTTGAAATTATAAAGATCGATCCGAGTGAACTAGTACCCAGGCTCTAGGAGTATGTCCACAGGAAGCCCAAGCATTGGTCATTCTCGTACCCAGAGCTCACTCCTCATTTGGTTTGTCGCTGGCCCTGGGAAACCCTGAAATTTTAGCGAATTTCATTGGCTGTTGAAATCAACAATGAATGATCGTATTTGATTGGTCCATGAGATAAACAAAGATTCAAACTTGCAAAGCGAACGAAGCGAATGACAGCGACGGTTGTAGTAATTTCATACAATATATATAATATATTATTTTCAAAAACTATATACCTTTTTCGAATAATAAATCAATGGAAATGAGTGACTCATTGACTGTGTAGACATAAATTCGGTAAAGGGAGATCTAACAATACATAAATTATAAAAGTAAAGTAACGGCTACAGACACAATCGATCGTACTCGCTTTGAGTATTCAAAGGAATATTTTTATAATTCAAGAGAAACAATAAGTTCTTATAAACAAAGCGGAAGACAGGAAAGTTCACATGCAAGATTACTGATTAGAACATGTATTTATCGTCCAGCCTTTATCGCAACAGAGCCAGAGAAGAACCGGTGATGAACGTCGAAGGGATTTTAAACAGCTACACGAAGATAAATGTACAAACTTGTGTACTTGTTACATTGTTTGAATATTCAAACCAACGTGAACACTACGTAGCCAGTAGACTCTTCCACCGCTCTCAGCGGTCTTTAGTATGAGCATGCGCTCTGACGACTTGGTCGTCAAAATTTGACAGCCAATCTCGTCCCCAGAGCCTGCGTTACTTTCGACCAGCGGCGAAGAACGTAGGCTCTGGCATAATCCATTTTTGAGACAATTTGATTGGCTATTCCATTTTAGAAACTACGCACGCGCAAGATTCCGGAAATGAAATATATCCAATGAAAATTGAGTTGTCAAAACAACCCGGTGTCCCAACTTCCGTTGAAAACAAAAATTAACATTTTTCAACGGTTTCATTGACATGTTATTTTCAACATGTCGCCTCGATCTGCAATATTAAAATATCTAAGCACAGAGAAAAATCCAGTTTATCTAAGCTTATATGTATCTCGAAGTGTCTTTCAAACGAAGCTCAAAATTTACACGAAGAGTGATGGTTATTAAAGAACATATGTCGATCGTAAATCTAATATTCTTTAGGCTAGCAACTGAAAGGCGGTGCCAATCGAGGTGCTTACGAAGGCGAAAGATTCAAAAGAAATACATTTGAAGGAGAGACAACAATAACCAGAGAAGATGAAGATGATAGATTCAAATAATTAACTGATATTAAAAGTAGACACGAGTAAATATAAACCCGTAGGAAGAACTGTTCGCGTATCCTTCTGCTGTAAAACCACTGCTTTTAATAAAGACTTCAGATACTGCGCTTCTTTCACTGTTGTATCTTCTTTACCAAGTGCTTTTAAAGCGTACTCTATTCCCTAATGAAACCTTTCGAAGGATTCCACTGAAACTGAATCGACAATTTGAATCGACAACCAACTGCCCAATCTCGTCCCCAGAGCCTGCGTTACTTTCGACCAGCGGCGAAGAACGTAGGCTCTGGCATAATCCATTTTTGAGACAATTTGATTGGCTATTCCATTTTAGAAACTACGCACGCGCAAGATTCCGGAAATAAAATATATCCAATGAAAATTGAGTTGTCAAAACAATCCGGTGTCCCAACTTCCGTTCAAAACAAAAATTAACATTTTTCAACGGTTTCATTGACATGTTATTTTAACATATGTCGATCGTAAATCTAATATTCTTTAGACTAGCAACTGAAAGGCGGTGCCAATCGAGGTGCTTACGAAGGCGAAAGATTCAAAAGAAATACATTTGAAGGAGAGACAATAACAATAACTAGAGAAGATGAAGATGATAGATTCAAATAATTAACTGATATGTAAAGTAGACACGAGTAATATAAACCCATAGGAAGAACTGTTCGCGTATCCTTCTGCTGTAAAACCACTGCTTTTAATAAAGACTTCAGTACTGCGCTTCTTTCACTGTTGTATCTTCTTTACCAAGTGCTTTTAAAGCGTACTCTATTCCCTAATGAAACCTTTCGAAGGATTCCACTGAAACCTGAATCGACAATTTGAATCGACAACAACCAACTGCCCAGCTAACTTGCGCATGCGCTCTAAAACCGGAAGAACAAGAAATCCTGTTCCCAAAAAATGGATTATGCCAGAGCCTACGTTCTCGTCGCTGGCCGAAAGTAACGCAGGCTCTGGGGACGAGATTGCCAACTGCCCAGCTAACTTGCGCATGCGCTCTAAAACCGGAAGACTGACAAGAAATCCTGTTCCCAAAAAATGGATTATGCCAGAGCCTACGTTCTCGTCGCTGGCCGAAAGTAACGCAGGCTCTGGGGACGAGATTGCGACCGAGCAACAGGGTTTCCCAGAGCCAACGAACCAAATGAGGAGTGGGCTCTGGGTACGAGAATGGCTGGCTCTGGGAAACCCTGAAATTTTAGCGAATTTCATTGGCTGTTGAAATCAACAATGAATGATCGTATTTGATTGGTCCATGAGATAAACAAAGATTCAAACTTGCAAAGCGAAAGAAGCGAATGACAGCGACGGTTGTAGTAATTTCATACAATATTATTTTCAAAAACTATATACCTTTTTTGAATAATAAATCAATGGAAATGAGTGACTCATTGATTGTGTAGACATAAATTCGTAAAGGGAGATCTAACAATACATAAATTATAAAAGTAAAGTAACGGCTACAGACACAATCGATCGTACTCGCTTTGAGTATTCAAAGGAATATTTTTATAATTCAAGAGAAACAATAACAAAGCGGAAGACAGGAAGGTTCACATGCAAGATTATATTAGAACATGTATTTATCGTCCAGCCTTTATCGCAACAGAGCCAGAGAAGAACCGGTGATGAACGTCGAAGGGATTTTAAACGGCTACACGAAGATAAATGTACAAACTTGTGTACTCTTCCACAGTACCCGCTCTCAGCGGTCTTTAGTATGAGCATGCGCTCTGACGACTTGGTCGTCAAAATTTGACGACCGAGCAACAGGGTTTCCCAGAGCCAGCGACGAACCAAATGAGGAGTGGGCTCTGGGTACGAGAATGAAGCATTGGTCTGAAGAAAGAAATAATAATAATAATAATAATAAACATTTATTTGTATAGCGCTAAAATAATACAATACTCTGAAGCGCTTTACAAAAATATCAAAATATATCGTTAAAAAAGTACAGTACTATAAAAACAAAAGTGAAAAAATCAAAAAATCTAAGTCAAGATCAGATTAGTAATGGCCGGTTGGCACTTCAATCGTAGTTCAAGTTAACAAATTTTAAATTTTGAAAATTCATATCTTCGTGAAGCGATATTTTCCAAACTTCACAGGAAGCCCAACAACACACAGGAAGCCCAACAACACACAGGAAGCCCAATAGTTTGGTTCCAGTCGGTAGTCAATCATCACTTACGCACCAAATATTCTAGAATGTTTAGTTCAGTTTCACACGTTGGTCACTCAAGTATAAAATCATAACATCTGCAAACTTATAATTGTTTGTTGTGACAGTGAAATATCAATATTTCATGACATTAGAAATATATTTATATTGTGATGATTTCGACTAGTTTTATATAAAAATAATAAATAATTTCTAAATACATAATTTATTTTATATTAAAACAATTGTAGTAATAATAATTTATTTTATATTACAGTATGGACACCCGAACCGTGAACACTTAGGTATTTTCTAACACATATATATAAATTATCAATTGAGCAAACTGATCAGAAAAATGATTTATTTTGATCACTAAGTGTACTCAATGCTCCCGTTTGAGAGGCTGTGAGGCAATAGAACGTTCGAAACAAAAAGTTCGAAAAAAACTTGATGTGTTCACGGTTCGAGTGTCCACACTGTAAAATAATTTCTTTTCTAAAGTACTGTAAAAAAAAGTTTTTTTTTTTTTTTTGATTTTTGATTTGGATTTTTTTTCTCATATCAGCCTAGGTTCTTCAGGCCTCTTTTTCACACACATTAGATTTTATTTCGTGAAAACTGGTTTCAGATTCTTAAAAATGAACCAATAATTTGTAATCATGACTTTGTTTCTCGTCGACATTCTTGCAGTGCATTCCTATTAAAATTCTGGATAAAAAAGTTCTAAAAACAGAGTGTGTATTATATTACCTTCTAAAAATAATCTTCTTGAAACTGTCAGTGATTAATATTCGGAAATTCCTTAGCCTCGCCTCTGTCAAAAATCATTTGCATATGAGAAAATTGTCTGTAATCTTCTGCAATTACAGCGTCACCACGTTTTCTTAGTCCATTTAGGGATTAGTAAAATACTAGTGAAATTTATTCCACAATTGTTTACACATTAGCTTCATTGTTGTGTAATTGTCGACCCTACTATTTAGATAACTGTCAAGAAAAACATCTCACTCGCTAGGTAACTGCACTCGAAGTTTTCCTGCCCCGGTCGGTACGAGGCAGGTATGTTGGCCGGATATGGCGGTTATGGCGGTGGACATTTTTTCCAATTTTTAAACTTCGCTGACAGTAATTGTCCGTGGAAAAGTCGAGTTTTCGAAGAGATCGACGTTATATTGAATAACAATGCACTCTAGAATGTCAGCCTCTTTGTAAATATAACAATACAGGGCTCAGCACGACTGAAAAGGTTTCTCAGCATTTGATAATTTAAAAAATACCATATTGAAGATTGCGCATGGTGAAGTTTCAAAGCATTTTTTCAACGCGTCGGCGTAATTCCCCGAGGGGCCGAAAACTACGGATCATTTGTTGGAGAGAATGCGATGTCCCTGAAGTTTTTCAAAGTATTTGCATTTTGGACCAAGCAGCGTGAGTCTCACGAGACGCCATCAACCTTGACGCCGAGGAAATCATGACGGAGGAGGAAAGAAACTTTTCACTGTAGTTTGGTGAAGACGGCATTTTATCCCTCAGAAAGGGAGTTTTGGGACTGACCTTTTTATCCTGAAGTACTCCAGTAGCGTGACCTCGAGCATTGATGACAATTTAAGGAGAAGGGTTTGTTTATTTTGTAAGCATTCATGGGAACTACCAATGAACCGACAGACGGAAACGTCGTCAGCAGTTTTAGTATCTTTACGAACGAAATCATCATAATTCAGAACGCGGAAGCGAAGAGTCCTGGATTACATTTCCATACTGTCACGAGCGATGAAACCGAATCCCACTGTAACGCGATGCTGATGAACTCCAGTAATGAGCAAGAACCAGTTGATCAACGCCAGGAATGCAAAACTCAGCAATTCGTAGCGACTAATGGAGCCTACAGTGACGGCGAATCGCTTGGAAACCTCGTAAGTAATGGAGAAACATTGAGTACCAACGACATGGAGCGAAGCTTTATGATCATCGAGAAAGGTTCTGGATCATTATTGGGTGGACATTCCACAGATGAGCGCAAGTTGAGTTCATCTTTTGTGTCCAAGTCGGATATCAAAGAATTTAGGCAGAAAGTAAGTGACTTCAATGGAAACTACAATAACACAGGCGCATTGAACAATTCTAAAGTTCTTCGTGATAAATATTCTGGAAATACGTCGCCACATTTATTGTCGAAGAGAACACATGACAGCTCAGATGACGGGTTCCCTGTGGTGGCTTTTGGAAGCCAGCAGGAGATTGTTGATCTGTACCAAGGAACGCTAGCTAAATCTTCTGCAATTCTGAAAAGTTCTGGTTGTTTTGGAAGTCAGGTTAAAATTGATATGCAGGGGATAATACAAATCCCAGTGCATCACAACCTTCGTAGTTCTTCCTCGATGGTTCATGAATCAGCCAATGTTTCTCCTTGCTATTCCGACATGACCAGAACTTCTCAAGATGAAACAACTCTTGCAGACTATGATTTTTCGAGCAAGGTACTTCCAGTTCAACATGTCGAAGTATTTGAGTCTGAAATTCTACCCCGATGAGAAATCGAACTGCCCTGCTTTTTGGAATGACAACAACTCAGCATTTTTTGAGCAGCTTGTTTTGTCAGAAGATGAGATAAATCCCAGTTCACAAAGAACTGTAAAAGTCACTGACATTGATGCACTATTTGTGGAGGAAGAGGTTAACCTTGTGGAAGATGAAATAGCAGACAAGAAAGAAGTTGAAAGGGAAAGAAAAGAAGAGAAAAGAAAGAAGAAAGATAGGAAAGGAAAGATTCGTTCTAAGGAAGAAGGAGAAATGGTAATCACACCACGAAGAACCAAAAGAACTTCCAACGTCAACAGACTGTCTTTTCATGTTGATGGGACGATTTTCTTCGATGTAGAAGACCTGATCATCCCTGAAGAATCCACGAAACAGAAGACAAATGTTGGGAAATTGTTTATGGAAGACTGTGCTAACGAAGTGGAAATTGTTCCTATTGTTTTGGTGAAGAAACACGAGTTTTTTCGAGACTGTGTCCATGAATGTGTGACAGTTGAACAAGTGCAAGATGTCAAATGTGACACGTGGAATATTCTTGAATCCTGTGATGGTCAGACTGATAATGTGGCGTTTGCTCTCGAAGATGATGACAAGAACGTTTCATGTGGAAATGAAGACCTTGATGCTGTTGGCGATGTTGTTAATGGCGGTGTTGTTGATAGTAGAGTTGGTGGTGTTGGTAATGGTGGTGTTGTTGATAGTAGAGTTGGTGGTGTTGGTAATGGTGGTGTTGTTGATAGTGGAGTTGGTGGTGTTGGTGATGTTGATGGTGGTAGAGTTGGTGGTGGTAGTGATGGTAGTAATGGTAGTGGTCTTGGCGATGTTGGTAATGATAGTGTTGTTGAGGGCACATATGCTGTGGATGTACAATATGATATTTGTGATGTGGGTTTTGGTTTTGATAGCAATGGTGGTGGTGGAAGTATACTGAGTAGTTTTGTCGATTGTGTGAATGTTCAAAAAGCTATTCAGGATTATATTTGTGGTGTAGATTTTGATGTTGGTGGTGGGGAGTGTGGGGATATTGTTGTTGATACAGATGACATTGGAAAGGCTTTGAAGGTTCCTGAGTATATTTGTGATGAAGATGTTGCTGCTGGTGAGTGTGGGGATACTTTTGTTGATGCAGATAATGGGAATGCTTTGAAGGTTGCTGATTTTATTTGTGATGTAGATGTAGATGGTGGTGGTGGTGGTCAAGAAGGTGATGGAGGTTGTGGATTTGGCGAAGATGTTTCTAGTGGTGGTGATGTTAGTGGTGGAGATGGTGGTGGAGATGGTGGAGGTAGTGGTGAAGGTAGTGATACTATAGTTATTGTTCAAGTAGGTGATGATGATTTTGTTTGTGTAGATAGAAAAGATAAATATGATGCTGTTTGTGATGACAGACACACTGTCGATGAAGACATCGTTTATAGTCAAAGTGTTGATCATGATGAAGTAAGTTGTACTGTTGTAACTGATGACCAAGTAGACGATGACTTTGTAGCTACCGTCGATGCTGATGAAGATAAAAGGGTTGAAAACACATTACAAAATGATGAAGACTTGTGTGGAGAGTTTGGTGGTAGTGGTGATCACGATAAAGGAAACAGTGGTGTCTGCCACGAAGAAGGTGTTGCCCATGGTGATGTTAATGATGATACGAGTAACAATGATGTCACAGTACATAAACTTAATAACGATGATAAGGGAATCATCATTGTACTTGATAGTGCCGACCTATTAAGCGCCCCCAACATCCACGATGATGATGATAATGAACATGTTGTCTATTTGGACGTTGGCAATTGTGATGACAATAACATGGTCAAGTCACACGAACAGATGGCAAATCCTCAAACTCCTGAATACTTAGATGCACATACTATGCTAAAGTCAACTGAAATCTGGCCGGAAAAAGATTCAAGAAGCGATCAATTCCTGGAAATCCAGAGCTCTGGAAACAAAGATTCAAAGAAAAAAAAGTTATCGAGAAAACGACTCTCAAAAGAGGCACGGAGCTCCAAAAGCCCGAAGTCAACTGAGGAGTCACTCGGACATCGCTCGACTTCTTCACGGAGCTCCAAAAACCCGAAGTCAACCGAGGAGTCACTCGGACATCGCTCGACTTCTTCACGGAGCTCCAAAAGCCCGAAGTCAACCGAGGAGTCACACTCGACTCGGAGCTCCAAAAACCCGAAGTCTTCGCTCGACACGGAGCTCCAAAAACCCGAAGTCAATCGAGGAGTCACTCGGACATCGCTCGACTCCTTCACGGAGCTCCAAAAGCCCGATGTCAACCGAGGAGTCACATCGCTCGACTCCTTCACATAGCTCCAAAAGCCCGAAGTCAACCGAGGAGTCACTCGAACATCGCTCGACTCCTTCACGGAGCTCCAAAAACGAACTATCGTTAGACGAACGAATATTGAACGTTAATCGATCCATCGACTGGGTTCGTAAGGTATTAATGGAAATGCGCGCACAAGATTTATCACTAAAGCTTCAATTTGATGGTCTTCGACAAGAGTTGAGAACTTTGAAAGAAGAATACGACGAGTACAACAACTGTGAGTACTACGATGAACATGAACTAGTAAATATCGAATATTTGAACTACAATGGCAAGAAATCACTACTGGCCACCAACGCGTTACGAGAGGATAGTGGCTACCACTCTGACACTTCTTCCCTCTCTGAACCAAAAGATGCAGAGAAAAAGGTTACTAATTACACCACAGCAAAGTACCTCTACCAGCCTGTGCCTTCCTTCCCTAAGGTACAAACACTGAGTAGCAGCAAATGTGTATTTGAAATTGTACTATGAGAACTATGATTGTAGGTTATGGGTATGACGTCACGGTGTAAGAACTGAACAAGTAAGGATCCACCGACCCAGTAGTCAAAGCAGGGGCGGATCCAGGATGTTTTTTAGGATGGGGTGCACTATCTTTTAGGAGGGGGTGCACCATTTATGATCAGGACGTACACAAACTCAAGCACCAATAACCCAGTAGACATCAGCTTATCCAGGGGGGTGCGCACCCCCTGCACCCCCTCCCCTAGATCCGCCCCTGTATAGGGTCTAGATATCCATTGCTTTAATGTGCGCAATGTTACAATTGTGTGTCGACTAATTTTATATTATTAAAGCAAAATTAACATTTAAATTAAGAATTACACAGAAAAATAAATGCACGAAATGCAATCGCTATTATAATATTTAGTTTAGTTATTTATAGAATAGAAAATATAGAAAGTACAAAATGTATATTGGTCGGACGGGATACACGGTGTAACTTTGCGCACAATGTGGCGTTGTTGCAGCTTAAAGTGTATATGACACGAATTGTTTTCTTTTGAAAATCGATTACATATGAAGTGAATAGTGGGATGGTTCAGTATTTTGTGATTTGAGCTTCGCATTGGCGAGTTATAAAGGATTGAAATCGTGATATGCTAATTCGGTGACGTCAGAGTGGGTTTAATTTATTATACAAAAGCGCCATTGTGCAAATTATTGACATTTTTTAATCTGGCAAAAAAATTTCTACAATTGATATACATGATGTCAATTTTGTTTTTCTATTTCAGAAAAGAGTGCTGCTTGGAAAAATATAAATAAGTTACGGCAAAACCCACTCTGACGTCATCGAATTAGCATATCACGATTTCAATCCTTTATAACACTCCAATGCGAAGCTCAAATCACAAAATACTGAACCATCCCACTATTCACTTCATATGTAATCGATTTTCAAAAGAAAAAAAATCGTGTCATATACACTTTAATACTCCAGTTTCGAGTTGTTTACGCATCGCTGTACTCCTTGACAAAAGACGCGTTTGCTCAGGCTTATATAGCCTCAATCCAGAGAATAACCTGTGCAATTAAAAAATGGCTTCTATTGTTGAACGTCAACACTTTTTCGCGCGTTCTCGTCGGCATTTGTGCATAGTTTCCACTGAATTGAGGCTAAGCTTGAGCAAATGCGTCTTTTGTCAATGAGTACAGCGGTGTCTAAACAACTCGAAACTGGAGTATTGCCTCTTCGATTTTCCTGTACTATTGCAAATGTTGGGTCCGGCGTATTCTTCATTGGCAATATTGCTCACACAAGTTCAAAGGCGCACGCACATGCTGCAGTCATATTGCTGGCGATATCGCGAGAAATGTTGCAACGTGTGTCGTTATTTCGTTCCCAAATCTCCTCAGTCGACCCATAACTCTGTAAGTAATAATTCAGTCCATCACGCGGTCTCAGTTGTATTGGAACGGAGAGGAGGTCTGGAACGAGACTAGTTTCATTGCATACGTCATGACTTAAAATTTATTAGGTCAGCGGTGTGGAACACAAATACAAAAGTCTCGCTCTCTAGACAGACAGACACCATTGTTTCGTTTCTACTGCACGTATTATTGACACGCAAATTTATATAAAACAGAATCGCGGCGAAACACTTGCTTCAAAGTCAATATATTGTACTGAAACAAGATGGCGGCTAAACATTTAACCACAATCCTTTGCGAACCTAAATCAGTAATCCTCACCGACACGTTCTCACAAGTTAAACAGGTGACAGCTTTAAATTACTCAACGCTGTCAAAACGCTGTGACGAACAACAGTGCTCTCTGTACTCGGGAATTGTGGGTAATTGTAAACTCCGCCATCTTGTTATTCAAATGTAAATATAACTGCTAATAAAAGTGAGATTAGATAATAATATAAAACTTAGTTGCTAGAGCTTTGAAAACACCAGCTGCATGTTGTATAACATTATGTTTGTCGTATTTCTTCTGAGTGACTTTAGTTTAGGCGACAGACTCCCCGTCTGCATTCAGCTGTAAAGCTCGAGATCATCCGGACAATATTTCAAAAAGAATTTACAGTTAATGGTTTATCGAATCCCCACAGGCATTGACGATGTTTTTATTCTTTGTTCAGTTACATTAAAGAATGGTAAAACAATATGAACACAAATGTTTCCACATGAATAGTTTAGTTCATAATGGGAGAGAAAGGGATGGTAAAACAATATGAACACAAATGTTTCCACATCAATAGTTTAGTTCATAATAGGAGAGAAAGGGATGGTAAAACAATATGAACACAAATGTTTCCACATGAATAGCTTAGTTCATAATGGGAGAGAAAGGGATGGTAAAACAATATGAACACAAATAACGGTCACCAGTATTTTAGTAGCGAAATTATTATTTTTCTCGTATCCTGGAATATCAGTGTGAACAATTTGTAACGTTGGAGAAGTATAAATTCGACAAAAGACGAGAGGTTTTCATGTCTCCTAATTTAAAATGATTCCTGATCATCTAAAAAAATGGGTAAAAAAAAATATAAAGAGAAAATGAGCCGTCCCTCGTTTTCTCTTGAATGGTCGTCAAAACTGGGAATAATTTGTACATTAATTAACGAAGTTTAAGCTAACAGCTTTTCGCACTGTTTGAAAGGCTGCAAATGTTTGCTATTAAGTCTAATTTGGCTGTAATAATCGCTTCCTATGCCGCATATATGGAACAATGACAAAGCCGAAACGTCTAGAAAATAATGCCAAAATTTCATCTGTAAAACTTGTTGATTTTGGTCAATACCTATCATTTGAAACCCTTCGAGATGCATCATAATTAGCAGTAAAATACAGTCTTCATAACACTGCAGAATTCTAAATACCCAAATCAATTACGAAAGTTCTCATGCATTATAGGCCTTGGGCTACAGGCACAAACAAACCAATTATAGCTATTAGAGACGCCATGAAAATGAATTCATGGTTTTAACTGCAGGTGCTGGCATTCAGTTAACAGTTGTTTAAACAGATCGGTCTCTTTTCTACTATTGATAAACATTTTTCCAATGAATAATACAAATGAAAATAAAAATATTTCAAAAAATTATTTCAAAAAAATTATTTCAAAAAAATATTAAATAATAATAATAATTTTTTTATATTTTTATATAGTGCTATTTCCAATAGCGCTTTACAATGTATATAAAAATAGTAACAATGAATAAATCAGAAGAATAGGAATAAGAATAAAGTAATTCTGGTATTTTTCGATATCAATTACAATCATACTTTTACTCCTTTTGGTTGGAATAAGTTAAGTTTTTCAATGCTCAAAACACGTTTCTGTGTGTCCTAGTTTACTGAACTTTCTTTAATCGTTTTCTTGAGCCCAAAACCACGTTTATATACAATTTTCTTGAACACAATTCCAACCAGCGTTTCCTCTTTTACCGAAGTGTTTAATTATGTAATAATAATAATAATAATAATAATAATTTAATATTTATATAGCGCACTCTCCAGAATGCCCAAATGCGCTTTACATATATACAATTCAAAAAATCTAAAACTAAGAATGAGAAAGAAAAAAATATATATATCTAGATGTATATTTAGTGAACCTCTTTACATGTTTTCCGAGTTGAGAATTCCCAAGGTTTGCAACTGATTAATTAGAAATTCATTATCCAACGAGTTTACGAGCTTTGAAGAGTGTGCGTGGCCGAGGCCGGCCGAAATAAATCTCCCTTATTCTCACTACGAGTACTAATTTTCGCGATTTCAAAAAAATCGCGAAATTTAATACTCGCTAAAACAGATTCAATACGTTTGGTTCCGTTTTTCTCCCCGCTTCCTCATTTTCGCGAAATTTTAAAAGTACTCGCGAAAATGAGGGTTTATCATGTAATTTCAAAACTCATAGGACAAGAAAATGATTATCATAGCTGGAAAGAGCTCGTTGAAATGTCGAGTAAAAAAGTGAAGTTTGGAAAAGATCGCTTCACAAATTGCGAAGATATGAATTTTCAAAAATCGAAATTTTATATGAAAACCTTTGGAAATTTACGCTGGTAGGCAAGAGTTGCCTACCAACAAAGGTTTTCATACAAAATTTCGATTTTTGAAAATTCATATCTTCGCCATTTGTGAAGCGATCTTTTCCAAACTTCACATTTGTACTAATTTCAACGAGCTCTTTCCAGCTATGATAATCATTCTTTTGTCCTATGTCTCCTATAAGTTTTGAAATTACGTGATAAACCCTCATTTAATAGCGAGAATAAGGCAATTAAACCAATAACTGTACAATGTACCAGTTCATGTTTCGCTTAACTTCTCAAACTCATTAATAATTTCTTCAAGAATTATTAATGGTTTGAGAAGCGATATCAAAAATAGTTCTTCCACCGATTTCAAAACACCTTGAAGTTTGTTTAAAAAAACTCAGCTGCATCTCGTTGTTTCAACCCACTTCTCGGTGATTTGAAACCGGGGGAAGCACTCCGGCTTTCTCGTGTTTGCTGGTCACCATCGTTTGTACGTCAGCAGGATCGTCATGGATGATTGTTTGTGTGGTAATGTTATGAAAGCTGTTTTGCCGCGTTGTTTACTAATGTGTTACAAGTCATGTTAGCGGCTATTATCAGGCCGCCGTACACAGCACTGAGACAGGGGGGACGCAGTTGCCTCCTAGCACTGAAAGCGATAAAGATACCAACAATTAAAATGCTGTATTATTTTTTATTTTTTGCTCAGTTTCAAGTTTTCAAGTTTCAAGTTTATTACAAAAGATAACAATTTTAATTGTTAGCAAAAAATAAAAAAATAATTTAAAAATTTAAAAATTTAACATCATCCCGCAAATAGCAAAAAAAAACTAATCTAGGCGGGAGGAGTTAATTACGTACTGCCTTACCCCCTTGAATTTTGGGTTATGTACGGCGCCATGATTATTCCATTGCAAATTAAACTCGCCAATTATTTCTTTGAGACAATTGGTCATCATAAATCTCTTGGTAATAATTACCTGCGCCCATTGGTGGAGTTTTGACGTCACTATTACGTCATGACATTCTCTGGGAAGCCAAATAACTGAGGAAGTCAGCTGAGTGTAAATTACACTTAATTTAACCGACGAGTTTATGCGTCAGTAAACGCACATGACGTCAGCTTTCTGAGTCACGCGGAATCAAAAAAGGTAAAGGTAAATGACCTTGTTTAGCGTCGGTAGTTCCTTTAGCCGGAGGCTAATCTTCCAGGAAGCTGACGGTGCGCTCAATTTACCCCCCTTCTTCCCATCAGTGTTCCGTTTTACGGACAAATACAAATACAGTTCAGTTTATTTTTTCGCACTATTTGTTACAATAAAAAAGCATAGTGTTTGTAAGAATGATGTAGACAGAATGAAAAAATGGCTCCCAAATTTAAATAGTCACTGTTTTGGACTGACTAATCTCGTGTCCATGTGAAATCTCTTTTGTGCAGCATCATGGGCACAAGGCTACTTAGTCCATAACAATTGTTATTTTTTTTAAATTGGCAGCCATTTTTGCATTCGGTCTTAGTTATAAATAAAATATACATAGAATAAGAGTACATCATACTAATTGAATGTGCCCAGTGACCAAAGTAGCAGACGCTGGCCTTCGAGTTAGTCACGGAAGCTTTCGAATATAATCAGTCCTGAAGTCCATAGGTCCGATTCCCAGTGATCCGGTTCCTGATTTTTCTCTCAGTCTGGACTGGTGCTCAGAAAGGATTTTTATGAGTAATTTATAGTATTTTAACTTTCCCTCAATTTCTAATGTTGGATACAGTTGAACCTTTGTATTACGGACACTGAAGAATTGTTGTGTTTCAATATTAGCTGATAAAAGTCCATGGATGTCATTATCTATGTTATTCGCATGCCTCACTTTCATGCAAAGGCTTGGTTACTTTTCAAGATGGCTGCCTCATACAACAACGACAAACATAAACAACGACAAACATAAACATATGACAAACAAACAGACAGACAAACGAACGAACAAAGAAGCAAACAAACAAACGAATGGACAAACAAACAAACAAACCAGTGAACAAACAAACAAACAGACAAACAAATCAGTGAACAAACAAACAGACAAACAAACAAACCAATGAACAAACAGACAAACAAACAAACAGACAAACAAATCAGTGAACAAACAAACAAACAGACAAACAAATCAGTGAACAAACAAACAAACCAATGAACAAACAGACAAACAAACAAACAGACAAACAAATCAGTGAACAAACAAACGAACAGACAAACTGAAACAAACAGACAAACAAATCAGTGAACAAACAAACAAACGAACAGACAAACTGAAGCAAACAGACAAACAAATCAGTGAACAAACAAACGAACAGACAAACTGAAACAAACAGACAAACAAATCAGTGAACAAACAAACAAACAAACGAACAGACAAACTGAAACAAACAGACAAACAAATCAGTGAACAAACAAACAAACGAACAGACAAACTGAAACAAACAGACAAACATGCAAACAAACAAACCGAAAGGGAAAAATACACATCTACACAAACAAACAGTACAAATGAACTAGCCAAGTAACACGATTCTTATATTAGCGATGATGACTGTGCTAACATCCTATACATTCAGACGGCGTATTACACTGAGTACTCTGCTATTCAAATATCTAGACAACCTGTCAGTTCTGCTTAGTTCAGATCACGTACCAGGAAGTTAAACATATCAGTTAGCACTTTACTCAGTATTAATAATACTAATAATAGTAAAAATAATAATAATTTATTTAGTATTATTATTATTATATTATATTATTATTATTATTACTATTATTATTATTACTATTATTATTGTATTAATTATTATTACTATTACTTTAATTATTGTTGTACTGATTATTACTATTATTATTATTATTAGTATTATTAGTATTATTATTATTATTGATATTACAATTCTTCTTTTTCTTCTTCTGACGCACTGACTGCCGGATTGACTGACTGACTGATTGACTTACGGACTCACCGACTGACTGACTCATTCACCGGCTGACTTACTTACCGATTGACTGATTGATTGACTTATCGTCTGACTGACTGACAGACTTATGACTGATTGATTCACAGCTCACGAATTTTTCTTCACGTAGTGTTCAAGCCTTTCAACAAGCGCAGTTTCATTCACATAACTTGCCCAAAACTTCATTTCATTTCCACAAGACACTTCCTTAATCCAACACAAAATTCATAGCTGAATAGTGCAAGCTAATGAATAGGACACAGATGAAACAAGAGGAAATAGAACTCACTCTACTTAGAGCTATTCACACAAACAGACAAAAGTTAATCAAACACGATCAAAGCCCTCAATCATGACATTACTCCATGCAAAAAGTTCGTTCTGGAAATTTTCAGTGAACGCACATCTTTGTACTCATTCTCTCGCACTCTGGCTTCCTTGTCTGCGAATCACTGGGGGACTTGCTTGATTTATACAGCCATTCTCAAAAAGGTTGTCCAGATGAAAAGACTACAACACTACAATAAAGTCACGTGATTCATTATGTTTTCAATTTCCTCGCGTAGAATTTCAATGTGAGATGCAAAAGTACACGGCATTGTGAGAACTGAATGTAATAGACCAAATCGGCTAACGCAATGTTGTACCCAATTCAGATCTTTTGGGAATACGGTTCTTTGTCTGTTGTATTTCGATTTCAATAGAGCATTGATATGGAAATTTTTGGAACAAAAAGCTCTTATTCCCAAAGGTTTTGAATTGGGGTAAATAATGTAAACATTGCGTTAGCCGAATTGGTCTATGGCGCTGGTATCAACTCGCAGTTCCGCGTGCAGAAATTGAAAACGTAATGAATCACATGACTTTATTGTAGTATTGTAGTCTTTTCATCTGGACAACCTTTTTGAGAATGACTGTATATCTCCTCGAAGTGATTATGAATCGTTGAGGATGTTATTGTCAGCCGCGTGCCGTACTCGAAGATATTAGGCTTGTACAAGCTACTCTTGTAACTTGAGTTTAAATAAAGATTATGTATGTATGTATGTATGTGCCATTTTATCCTTTATTTTTTGTTTTTCACTTTCATTTTCTCATTTTTCTTTCATTTGCTTTCATTATTATTGTTTTTGCCGGATGTCCAAAAACCTTCGGATCGCTGTTAACGGTCTGCCAATCTAATCACTGATATAAAGTTTGCTCAATGAAAGATTAAGATCAGATTCTACTTTTAACTACTACCAGTTAGCTTTAATTGTCACTATGATGAAGGACTAACGTCTGAAACGTCACGTCAGTTAAATGCAGTGCTTTTTACACGTGTTTAAGTTTCATTCTACGCAGTAGTTATACAGCTGTCCTAACACATCAACCGAAACGTGCACAAGCGGAGAACGAGCCACACACTGGACCAACAGAATTCCTGTCGTTCTACGTCACATAATTACTGTTATTTCATTCTTTTTATTTCTTTATTTTTTATTTCTTTTTATATTAAAATATTTATGAATCAAGTAAAACCGCGAGTTAATTGCTCTCTATTCAGATCTCAATGTTTCTCTGTACAGCGGAGAGTACTATTTCACATCAAACCATTTACTTACGCAACGTTTAACTGAATGCCTTCTTTGTGTGAGAAGGCGGAACCCGACGCAAGGACAACAAATGAGAACATTTTGATTTTTGCGCTTATGCTTGCGTTGGGCGCGTTTCACGGTGAAATAACGCCGCTTATTATATAGCACATATACTACGCGCGCTCTTATTGGTCAATTAGCGGGCCGTAACTTCCCGTACGGCCTGCTGAAAACAGAAAAGTAAGGAAAATATATATAATAATAAATATCTTAAATCGTTTGCTCGGTCCGTACGGGGGAAGTTATGGATCCTCGTTTTTCACCACTTTTTATGGCCCGCGCGCGTACATAAGGCCGTGCGAAAAAAACTCGGTCCATAACTTCCCGTATGGACTTTGCGCTCGGTTATGCTTGCGTCTCTAGATAAATCCAAGGTTAATTTCCATGCAGTCTGGGTGACACCGTAAATAATAGACTTCGGTGTAAACACTTTTTCGATTAGCACAAACTCAGGATTACATCAAACCATGGATTAAGACTAATCTGGGTCCAACTACTTTATTGCTACCAAGGCGAAACTCAGCATCCAACTAGAACGCGCGCGTACAGCGATCTATTGCCATTACATGCCGACTAACGGATGCCATTTCTAATTTCTAATTAAGGCATATTTTGATGGGAATAATATACGCTGGTAACAGTTTGACTTCGCAGTTATGAAGAAGTCATCATTATGAGAAAGACACTTGGATAAAGTTAGCATATTTTATGATAGTTACGCCTCCCAGTTTCTAAAGCAGTCATTATGAGAAAGACACTTGGATAAAGTTAGCATATTTTATGATAGTTACGCCTCCCAGTTTCTAAAGCAGTCATTATGAGAAAGACACTTGGATAAAGTTAGCATATTTTATGATAGTTACGCCTCCCAGTTTCTAAAGCAGTCATTATGAGAAAGACACTTGGATAAAGTTAGCATATTTTATGATAGTTTCGCCTCCCACTTTCTAAAGCAGTCATTATGAGAAAGACCAGCTGCCATGAGAAACGGTGATTTCCAATAACAAATTTTTTTTTTTTCAAATTCCACAATTTTCTCAAGTGCAACGTTATTACATTTAGGTTAAAAAAAAAAAGTACCGTTTTTAAAAAGGGAACTAAATATATTGGAAATCCCTACATGAATTGCTTCTGGTAGGAAGCGCAAACACTTTATGGTCGTGTACTGACACTTCTAGAAATTCGATCAGTTTTTGCTCAAATTTACATTGAAATTACGTAGCACATTTTGGGCAAATACTTACAGTTGACGTCATTGTAGTATTACCTCATCGCTATAAATAGATATGACGTCATTGTTGTTTACTTCAATACCTTGACAGTGTTTTTTCTTTCATTCGTTCTCTGCATAGAAAACAATGAAAAATGCTTGTAAAAAAACTCAAACATGCAGGTATATTTTGCTGACTTTCTTCAAGAACTGATTTCTGCGCGATTTCGTCTGTGAAGATTTTTACAGTTAAGAAAGCCCGGAGCGCCAACATTTGTCAAAAAGAAGATTAATATATGAATAGTTTATAAACAAGACAAGGTTTGAAATGCTGGTCTACCGGCTCGATGACTTCCTCAAGAACTCTTCAACTGAACGTTTATGGCGCGGTATTTGACGCGTGTGAGCCAAACACCTAGTACACAACACCTAGTATACAACACCTAGTATAAGCGATTAGTGCTGAATTAATGTTGAACAAGGGGGCCATTTGCAAAAGGAAGTGCCGAGAATTAAAGTCATGACATCGATGCATGATAATCACAATTACCTCTGTCATTTTCCTTTGGTGATGGTTTCCCAAAACAATAAATTATGATCTGACGCAATCTGGATATTTGTGGAAAGTCATTCCTTTGTTTAGTCAGACTCTTGTTCCATTCGATTTGTTTACATTGTCGTATTTGCTGAAACTATTAACAATCTTTCACGTACGTCGCTTAAAAAATGAAAAACAAATCAATATATCTCTAGGGTGGGGTAGGTAGGCGTGCACCTACCGAGGCCTAAATAATAATGTACAATAATAAAAAAATGTACAATTTAAAAACTGATCATTGTTATGCTGTTGTCCTGTAAGACATTGAAAGCGAAGTTCTCTATCTACAATCTACAGTTCAAGTATTTGCTTCCGCGAAAGGATCGCATCTCTCGAGGCTCTTGGAAACGTCGAATCTTCACAGCCGACACGGCATGCTCGCGTCTTTTGCAGCCGAAATTCTCTCTTGCTTTCTGTAACTTTAACCCCGCCGTTTGTGAAATATTTCCAAGGTTTCATTGTAGGCATTTTCAATGATATTTTGGGTGCGATGTTCAGTCTTGTATTGAGAAAACACCACAGGACGTAGCTTCAGTATCACTGTGTTGCTATGGTGATGGTATATTTCATGGTAATTTCACGTCATTTTGACCTAAATGAATTTTCCCAAAAGTAATTCATATTTCTACTTATTGAAATTTGGCGCGATAAATTAGAGGATGTAATTGCGACAAGACCAATGATTTTTTGACATTGCTGTGAAAATGAGTTACATGGACGTTTATTAGAATTCAGGGGCAAAAAAGAAATAATAGTTCGACAAAAACCAAGGACTTTGGTGTTAATTTATAGCTTAGTGAAGGGTCTTCGAAAGAAAGGAAATCATTTAGAAAAATACCTTTTTCTCCTAATAGTGAGTTTCCGATTGGGGATGTAAGAAATGTGTCTACTGTTACTGCCTTGTGTAGTGTGCAATCGCGTTATACCGGTAAAACAGGTTCCGATGCGAAATTTTTATCGACTTCGAGACGAATTTTGATCTATTCGAATGAGAGCCCTAATCTAATATTTATACACATTTTGCAGGGGAAAACGAGCCATGTAAACAATGCCAAAATACTCCTAACAAGCGATGCTACGGGCATTTTTACAATTCAAATTTATTCGCATTGAATGGCTTGTTTTTCACACTGTTCAATGCCATCATTAACGAACTACAGAATTATAGCGTTCTTCACAGATTCAATGCACGCTTTTTGTTCCGTGACATAAACATTTTCCTCCAACAAAGCCACGAATCTCGCAAACCTCATCGAAGTAGTGAGAGCAGGATAACCAACGACAAAGAGAAAACCCGAGGGGGTGTGACGTCACGGGTCCCTTTTTCAAAACTCGTTTAAGGAATAACGGGTAAGTACATACTGACATACTCTTCTGAGGAATTCCCTCACTGGAATCAATGAAATACGAGCATTTTTAGGTTCTTTGTTTGCTGGCAGTACGGTCGTAATCGAGGAGTTTGATGAGGTTGATGTAATTGTTGGGTCAGTTTTGACTTGTATGTTGAGTCAGTGCGCATGTGTGTCGAGCAGGTGGCTGGTGATTCAAGACTGAGATGTACTGATGTATTGTCAAGAGAAACCAAACAAGCAAACCAACTTTGCTGGCTGAATTGAGCAGTAGACGAATCGCTAACGCGTGTGGCCTTAGTGGTGAATAGGCCAAGATGTGGGAATTGCCTGTTAAAATCAAGAAAACTTGCCGGTGTAATTCTTAACCTTGCAACAGAATGGCCATAAGTTCGAACACGAAGAAACTTTTTATACGGGTTTTACTATTTCTTCTCTACCTTCTGCTTGGCGCTGCGATCTTTTACGGCATCGAACAGAGGAAAGAAGTACAACTAAGAGGAGAAAACACTTTTAAATCACAGTACCAAAACTTCACTCAACGGTATAATATCAGCAAAAAAGATATGCTTGAGTTTATAGAGGGATTGCAAAGGGCTCTGAAACTCGGCTACAACACAAAGACTGAGAGTTGGCCAGGTTACTCTCAATGGGATTTTATGAATGCTTTTCATTTTGCTGGCAACGTTGTTACTACAATAGGCAAGTACAGTCATTTGTTCTTATTTCCGTTTTAATATCACTATTTTCCCGATTTTCTATGTCATAAATAGAGAGAACACGATGCTCGCCTAGCAACATCAAGCGGCATGAACTGATCGGCGAGTGCGAGTGCATTTGTTTCAAAAGTGATATCGTGTCGGTCGGGGCAAGTCGGCCGGTCGCTCATCCGTACAGCAACGATCAGCTTTAATTTCGCATCGCTTTCTAAACACAAACATAGGACATACTCTCAAGTAGACTAGAAAATGTTCTTTAGATTCATCGAGAGCCCAAAACGAAGCCGCTATGTACCGTACTACATTGAATGTGACTTATGCAAGCACCTGGCCTTCATAATATTGAATCCTAAAAACTCAGTTGTGAACTAGAGAAAAAGTTCAACAATTATTACAGCCAAAAGTTAGATATAAAATTCGTTGATTCTGATTAACATTGTGGTTAAAGTCACAGTGAAATACGCGGTGTTTGTTATCCATCGTAGTATTTGTTAAGCTGTAGATATAATGCGATGAACAAGGTATGAAAACACGATAACACTTCTTAATGCCATGAAGCCAACGCGAAGGATTTATTGCTAGTTTAGTGAATCCCACTCGTTAGAACCGCGATTTAAAACACAGCAAAAGTCAAATAGGATCTCATTATTACGGCCCATCAGTACCGACGATAGGCAAGCTATATCGCTTATAATATAACCCTTCTAGTGTGTCAAATGTATTCCAAATCTCAATATGTACGACTTATAAGCCCGCGCGCGCGAGTCATTCCTTTGAGTGGGAATCGAAGTGGGAATGATATAGTTTCTAGAAAATGTCATTAAAATTACTTTGAACTTGAAGCATCGTCTCCAGAGTATCTCCAAAAACCGTCAAAAAAAATCCATTTTAAAATATCTTTAAAATTATACAATGATTTCAGAATCGGAAAATAGTCGCTTTATGTATAGAATTGAATTCTAATTACAACGTGTCACGCTTTTTTACTCCAATGTAATCAGGGTTGAAAATACACTAGTTTAAACAGAGAAAAAATGAACACTTTTTAATCGTTGAAACACATTGTATCGATGCTTATGCGAGCTGACATGGTCTCAATATGTTGATGACCGACTCGGCGCAATGAAACACATCGCCAAGGAAACTGCGAACGGTAGCGCCGTTCAAACCGACTTGAACTGATATTCAATTTATTCAAAATCATTTAAAAACTACAGCGAGAATTTTCAATTTAAGTTGGAGGCAAGAAGCCAAGAGAATAAAACGATTGACAGACATCGTTAACAGTCATTAATGCCATTCACAATTCTTTTACGATGTTCCATGCGCATTGGGAAGCAAAATCGGTTTAAAAAACAAAACGAAATTCAACTGATTTCAATTTTTGCAGATTATAAAATAACTCTGAATGTTTCACCGCATATTGACAAAGTGTAAGCGAATACTTTGTCTTTGAATTATGATCGTAAACTTTTAAATTCGCTGTTGAAATGCGAAAAAAAACGAAGACAAATGCCGGACATTCAGTTTCAAAAAACGCCTGACTGTACTAAAAAAAACTCCGTCGTTCACCGTAACTGAAGTATAAGCGCGAGGAAATATTGGTCTGTAACCACTATTCATGTCTACTGGTGTATTTTACTGTCCAATTTCACTCCGCAAATTCTTTAGAAACCAGAATCTTTAGGAAACGCTTAACCCGCAAGCCAATCAACAAACCGCATTTTAATTGTCAAGGTTTTACGGCGCACGAAAAGCTGCCAAACTGCAGTTAGCGAAAAACAAAATTTCGAATGTTATCTATGGTTTCGCTGTCTTGATTCACGGAGAAAATTGGGTCTTCTTACTTGCTTTATGTCAGAATAAAACACTTACAGATCGTTTGTCTTATTACTAGAGTTTTGAATGTGTTTTGATCTGATAGTGACTTATTGTGTCAGTATTGTTTTGAAGACAGTTTACGATATCTACCGACGCACTATCGCTAGAATAGAACTGCTTTGTGTGATTGGATTGTGCGATTTTGAACACAGATTCCTCACATCACAAAGATGTCATTTCATAGCCGGGTTGTTTTGCTGAACAATTAGACATCTTTGAGAATCTGTTGCTTAATCCGCTGGTACATGTTAAAGCTTTTTATCGCCGTTTTTCCGTGATCGGTGAAGGATTTAGACAGTTGATGGCTATGCTCTAATCCATGCGAGTAATTGCCATGTGATTCATTGTAACTTTGTCCGTTTGTCCGCGTTGCTCTGGAAGAATGTGTTAGCTTCGTTGTTATTTCAGTTAGGGGTTCTGAATTTTTGGCTAACAAACGAAAGGTTAAGAATAGAGAAGAGGAGAGAAGAGCTAGAGAGAGGTCTCAGCAGAAAAGAGAAGGGAAGCGGAGAAGAGTAGAGAACAGAAGGGAAGAGAAGGGAAGGGAAAAGAAGGGAAGCCCGGAGACTGAGAAGAGAGGAGAGGAGAGGAGAGGAGAGGAGAGGAGAGGAGAGGAGAGGAGAGGAGAGGAGAGGAGAGGAGAGGAGAGGAGAGGAGAGGAGAGGAGAGGAGAGGAGAGGAGAGGAGAGGAGAGGAGAGGAGAGGAGAGGAGAGGAGAGGAGAGGAGAGGAGAGGAGAGGAGAGGAGAGGAGAGGAGAGGAGAGGAGAGGAGAGGAGAGGAGAGGAGAGGAGAGGAGAGAGGAGATCAACGTGGGGATTGAAAAACGAAGAAAAGTCGGGAAAGAAAGAATTGTTTCAAAAACCAATCCTACTAAACCAGATATAGAACTAAGTAACCATTTACCAGTAAGACAACAAGTGTACCAACACTACTGAGTTGAAGTAATATTGCAAGTAAATAAAACAGTAACAATCAAACAAAATTCAATCCTAAAACCAAATAAAGCAATATTCTTCTCTTTCTTCGTGCGACAAAATGTTTTTTATCTGTGTCTTATTGACATTACTACTCGAAACCTGCCACATTTGAGGCGAGGTGAAGCTAGAATCTGCATGAGTTGTTGTTAGTGACAACCTAGTGCTTGCAATTAATTTATCCGTGGTACTTGAGAAGTTATCCCTACGAGCGTTGAATAGCAATCATTTGGAACTATTCGGCCATTTGAAAATGCATGTCAAAATGTCTACGGATGAATAAATGAATAAGGAGAAAGTCCCAATGCCCTTTGCGGTCGTCAGCTTCTTGCTTGTTGCTTTCGGCCTGGACAACGATTTTTGGAATAGGTGTATATATTTCATACTCGTATTTCGCTGAATATTGTTCATTTTGAAAATAGACTTTCACAGTAGCAATATATAACAAAAATATATCACATTTTGGGGGAAATTAGGAAAGTATTTTATAAGTACTTTTTTCTGAAATTGAAAGTCAGGGTAAGCTATTTTGTAATTTGATATCAAATTCGCGTGAATGATAAGGAGTTTTTTGGAATAATTTCGAGATCACACCGAAACATAACCTCAGTTCTCGAGTTAAAATCACCTATAGGGTTTGTGTTTCTACCGATATTTCTTTTAGGCAATTATGACTGGGGCCCATCCTTTTGTTGCAACAATTTCTTTTCAAAACGCGCGACAGCAATATTTCACGTCAGGAAGTTCATTGAATGGTGTTTCAAAGGGTTTGAACTGCTTACGAATTATAAAATCTCAAAAGTCCTCAGGTTGCTATGGTATTGCAATACGGCCACCAGTTCAAAATGCATACGTTTTCAATGAGCTTTGAAAGGCACGGATACATTTTAAAACGAGCTGAATTTCCACGTCTTTTTGGCTAAACTTTGTCTGTACTTTTCCAGCCAGTTATAAACAAAGAAGGAATTAACATATCGGTGAATATCCGTGAATCCAAGTGCTCCTAGCTAGCAGTGTTTGTACCGTTGTACGGTTTCATTATCAAATAAAAAGGGATGGAATACTTGACAGCCCTGTAAAAAATAATAATCGCGAAATAAAGTCAATTTAAGATACCACTGCGCAGTGAAAATACTAAATAACAATTTAAAATTTCATGTTCTTTCTTATATATTTATTTGTCAGTGTTATTTTATTTGTTACTTTTCAATTATTTTTTATTCCTTGTGCTTTTAGTTTTATTCTATGAAATCGTAAGAAACCTCGGTTATCACAATTGAAATAATAATAATAATAATAATTTTTTTAAATAATAAAAATAATAATTTTTTAATAATAAAATCAATCATATATTATAATAATAATAATAATAATAATAATAATAATAATAATAATGAATATTGAGCCTGGTATGTGCCTATACGTGTACAGCATAACGTTCAATATACACCGCCCTTCAGTCTGCCTTTCCCTACCGTCATAATAGACCTCTCTAGCTTGTATGCAAATTGCCCATTTCAAACCACGTGATGTAAACATGATATTCTCTGAATATTGTTCCTTTATATTTCTGAAATGTATTCGTTCATATTGAAAGGACTAATTCTCCAGAGAACACCATGTTTACATCACATGGTTTGAAATGGGCAATTTACATACGAAGCTAAAGAAATGCGCAAAAAAATGACAAAAATGTTGACCATTTCAGGATGAAATAATGCTTTTTGCGCTTACGCAGGCCTGGTTACTAAGCCTTGTCTTCACTAGCGACACAAACGCAAACATAAGAACTTGTGTCGTGGAAATGGACCCGATGCAGCTGAAACACAAGAAGTGCATAATTTTGTACCTTATGCTTGTTTGTGCTTGCGTCAGGGCCATTTTCACCGTGAAATAAGGCCTCTTGTGCTTATGCTTGCGTAAGGCCTGTTTTCACAGTGACATAGGCCTCTTATATGCTTCTGCTTGCGTCAGGCCCGTTTTACAGTGAAACAAGACGCTCAATGAGCGTATACTCGGACATTATTAAAAAGGATAATGCAGTAGCCGAAATGATATGCCTGTAGGCTTAATCGCTAAATGTTATAACCAAACAAACCAAGACGCGTCCCGTAGCTAGACAAAGTCTCAGACAAGTGATCGAATTTCGTAGTGACATCAACACAGCAAGAATGTACAGGCCGACGTTATCAGAACCATCTAAGCATGAATATACGTCCCAAGTACGTATTTCAGACGAAACGTCGACGATTCGCAGATCTCTATCTCTGCTCACCGACACACACCATTGGCAGAACATGGCATAGCGAGATCATGATAGTTTTGGAGTTCATTTGATTTGCTTTTCAGTTCATTTGATTTGTTAAACACAACTGCTTCTCTCTCGATACAGCACGAGCTTCTACACAGCACTTCTAGTCGGTAGTCGGTAGTCGTGGAACGATGAGTTAGCCGCTTCTATTAACGATGACCCTGGAGCGAACAATACTTCGGATTTAGTTTGATATACGCTTGGAAAGTATTTGACATTTGACCCGTTTGAGCATAGAATTACTTCATTAGGCGTTCGGATATCATCGCCCCCGTTTTCAGCCAATCGAAACCCTGAAACAGACATTCCTGACCGATACGATCACATTCTTCACATTTTGTGTACTACCAAGAAAAAAAGAAAAAAGAAAAAAGAAAGCGCAATTTCTAACTCGGTCACTTCCTCCGGAAGTGTCCGAGTAATAAGGCCTCTTGTGCTTATGATTGCGTCGGGCCCGTTTTTACAGTGACATAAGGCCTCTTGTGCTTATGCTTGAGTTAGGCCCGTTTTCATAGTGACATAAGACCGCTTGTGCTTATGCTTGCGTCAGGCCCATCTTCACCGTGAAATAAGGACTCTTGTGCTTATGCTTGCGTAAGGCCCATTTTCACCGTGAAATAAGGACTCTTGTGCTTATGCTTGCGTCAGGCCCGTTTTTACAGTGACATAAGGCCTCTTGTGCTTATGCTTGCGTAAGGCCCATTTTCACCGTGAAATAAGGCCTCTTGTGCTTATGCTTGCGTTAGGCCTGTTTTCACAGTGAAATAAGGACTCTTGTGCTTCTGCTTGCGTCAGGCCCGTTTTCACAGTGACATAAGGCCTCTTGTGCTTATGCTTGTGTCAGGCCTTGAAAGAGGTGGTCGCTTACAATAGGTGGTCGATTACAATAGGTGGTCGCTTACAATAGGTGGTCGCTTACAATAGGTGGTAACTTCATCCAGTAAACTCACTGTCATCTGTTCCTATTCTAGGGTATGGTCATATAACGCCCGTGACGACCTGGGGCCAGATAATATGTATCATTTACGCTCTCTTTGGCATACCGCTTACGGGATTAACCCTACGCTCGATCGGTAACCGAATCTCAGAGTTCATTGCCTTGACAATCAAGTCCTTCGACCGTCGATTCTACAACAGAGAGACGGACAAACTAGAGATCAAGACTGCAGTGGTCGCGTTTGGTTGTCTGCTTGTCATCATCTTTATACCTGCTGTGGGATTTGCGCAGATTGAGCAATGGAATTACATGGAGGCCGTATACTTCTGCTTTATTACTTTAACGACTATTGGCTTTGGGGATTTTGTGCCGGGCGCGACACGTATTCGTTACGATGATGGCCTCGAGGCGGTCCTCGAGGTCTTGAATCTTTTCTACATGGTGCTAGGACTGGCGGTAATGTCCGGTGTTATCGTGTCCATAAGTGGAGTTATCGAGGAGAAAACTAAAAATCTCGGAGTCGTTGATCCACTTGAAGCGCTTAGAAATATCCGAGTTGAAAATTTGAATTCACGAGCACTCAAAAAGCTTGGTTACAAAATGGGCCCTGCGGTTCCTCAAGGCACAGGTGGCCCCATGAACCATGCAAATGACTCCATGTCAAATAGAGTCCCTCCAAAAAGGACCATAGTTGCACCTACGGGGAATACAATGGAGAGAAGCCGTTCAGCTGAAACAATGGACTTCCAAGGGCCTACGCCTGTTATGTATCTTAATAAAAAGACAGCAACTATTTCGGGATCCAATGAAGCCTGCAACACAGGGAACCCAGCAGGATCCAAAATATTTAATAATAAAATAGCACCTGTAACCTTACCAGATAATGATGTAGATAAAGACAAACCGAATAATAATTACGACAGCTCACGAAAGCGTTCCGATAATAATTCGACGAGTACGGAAAGTGCCGAAGAGGCACGAGCGAGTGACGAAGATAACGAAGTTGCAGACGTTGAATGAATCAATTGAGATTAGGGAAGAGGCGGAATTGGACGGTTCAGAGACATTCTGTGAAGACCCGAAGAATAACTTGGTAAGTCAATGTTTTGAAATTCATTACACAAATATTTGGTTCACTTTTAAAAATAGCACTAAGCTTGCAGCAGATGTTTCGTCAGTTGCTTGACAGTAAACTTGCTTGCAGTGTCTTGGCGGGAAGCATTCAAATGGCTTCCTTTTCCAACCAATCACAAAGCGAGAAAGCTTCTAATGGTTTCTGGTTGAAAGTTTGCCAAGAGGACAAACGCGCTGTGACATGGCGGGAAGCAATCAAGTGGCTTTTTTTACCAACCAATCACAAAGCGAGTATTGATTGTCTGGTTTCTGCCTGAACAAACGTGCTGTGTCATTGCGGGAAACATCCAAATGGCTTCATTCTTTCAACCAATCACAAAGCCAGAAAGCGATGTTGTAGCTAAGTAAAGTTGCGACAGCTTCAAAGTGACAAACTCAATTACCGTGTGATGGCGGGAAACATTTGAATGGCTTTTTCTTTTAACCAATCACAAATCGAAAACACTTGTCCATCTTGTTGATGAAGTTCTCAGTTTGAATTGACTTTTTTGGATGAGAAAATGAAAGAGTAAATTAACGAGTGTTTGTCAATCTACCTGTCGTTTCATGGCGCGAAACACTCGAATGGCTTCCATCAGCGAACCAATCACAAACCGAGAAAGATCGTCTCATACCATCAATGCAATTGAGCGGCGTTACGACCAACGCAAAGTTGCGAAATTAAACGGTAAACAACGCTTTTTCACCTCAAAACTTTTCAAAACTGAATTTACAAAACATGTCTCACAAATCTATTCGTCGGTAAAATTGAACGCGAAATCACGTGAAACGCGCGAGGTTTCACGCGAAGGCCCATATCACGCGTCAATCACGCTTGCCCACGATAAAGTTACGATGCGATAATTGAACGTGGGCTGAGCTGAGGAGGACGAGATTTCGGTTAGAAAAACAAGCGTGTTTTTCGAAAAACCCGCCGAAAATGTTCCTCAAAATATAAAGCGATCGAAAACGTTTTATAGCTTTTCTCTGTAAGTTTTCGGGCGATTTTTGGCGACTAAAGCGTACGTTAGAAGAAAGCAGAGACCACGTGACTACACGTGACCATAATGGTGGATGTGGGAGTGTAATATCTTGTTTATAATCAGCCAGAATGGTGATCTCTTTAAAAGAATTGGTGAATTGAGAATCACTCATGATCGACGGAACTTCGTTTTCCCGATAAAGCTGTGATCTCGGGTTTCTACTATTTACTACTCAGTAAATTTCTTGTTCTACCGATTTCTAAATCAGTTTATATGTCAACACACACAATGACTGCCCACTCACTTCTTAAATCTCAACCACAAAATTCAAAGCATTTCTCAAATCATATCCTGAAATGTTTTAATGTTGTTTTAGCTACGGCAAACATATTATAACAACTATGCTTTTACATCTTTCACAAAATAGCTGAAAATTTTTAGAATTCGAAGCGAAAATGCGAGAAAATGGTAAATATTCAATCAATATGAAAACACAGTTTTTATAGTTCAAATACACTGAACTATATACAGTTCATATTTGCTTAAAGAGAGTTAGAGAAATAAAGAATCAGCTGTCGGCTCTTTTATTCTCTTTGAATTCTTTTGTATGGAAGTTAATTGTACTGTATTAAATCTTTGGGATTTGTGTCTGACTTATAAAGCTTTAAAAATAGAGACGTTTCGGTCTTTGTTCAAAGACCTTCGCATCAGCATGGAAATATAATAATATTATTATCAATCCTGACTTCAAATTCCAAATCTTTAATTGTTCTGTGGGACTGTTGTGAGGATTGAACACAGTCGGTCGCGCGTCGGCTGCGTACTATTTTCTCTTTTCAAAGCATTGGCTATATACGGTAACAACTAAAACACTCCTCAAAGTCGCTAAGACATCGATATATACGCCTCTTCGCGTAAAAACTATCAACAAGCACTACTAAGTCTTGTTTTTCAACCTACGTTAGGTACAGTGACAATTTAACCGTGATTTCGCGACCCATTAGGAACTTATTCACCTGCAAAAATCGTTGTAGAATTTTCTAAAATTTGGATGACAAACCTCAAACGACGGCTACAGATGGTCAATTGAGAAGACTATTATTACTAGATATGTGTTTCTGATAACACTCAATTGAGTAAAGTACTTTATTGATGTCTTGTCGTTCTGAATATAGTCGTGGATTCACATGTCGGTCAGCCGGACACAACTCCCACTGTCCTACAACCTGTAACGCCTTCGTACATTCTCACGCTCAGCAAAACGACCAAGAGCTAATTGAAATAGTGAGAAAAATCTCGAAGAACAAACAGCAATTCAAAAGTTAGCTTCCCTCTTACTTTTTCAATTAGTTTTATTAAGTTGCAATGTCAACCTCGTTAATTTTTTTTTTGTAATTTTTTTGTTTTGTTATTGAAAATGTGAGACGTTTTGAATTGGCTGTATTGCTGTGATATTATCTTGTGAAAACATAGTGTATGTGGTGGAAATATCCACGTTTCCTAACACTCCTCTGTGTCATGGCTTCAGTCTTATACGAGACATAAATCTATACGCAAATTTAAATTGCCTTCTCAAAATTTGCCTGACTCCATTTTTACTGTGCAATAGTATAGGATAGGCTTTAGCACGGGAATATTGTCATGTTTCTTAGATATGTTTTAGGTTTTTTGTGTTTACAAGTTGAAGTTGAAATAGAGATTCTAGTTTTTCTTATCCTTCGTAAAATGAAGTGAGTTAATGAATGACGGGGGTCGAAATTAAGAACGGGCGCCCACAGTCTCAAGTGGTCAGTAGTTATAGACCGACCGCATGCAATAATGGCATCCAATTTCAATTGCCATTGTTCTGGACTGACTAGCCTCTCATACAGGTGAAAATGCTTTTGTGTTTCCACATGAACACAAGGTTAGTCAGTCCTGAACAATTGAAATTGGACGCACTTATTGCATTCGAAGTGTAAAAGACTCTGTGATGAGACCATCATGCATTGCGAGCTGCGGCGTCCAGTTTTGAACGAGTGTAAGATTTGTTCGTTTCTTAGCCACAATGGCTTTGGAATAATGTAAAACAAGATACAAGATACAAGAAGCTTAGGGTGCGTTCGATTGACCTTATTCCGGAATAGGAATAATTCCAGATTCTGGGGTAGACGGATGACGTCATTATTCCGGAATATTCCAAGCATTCTGCTATGATGAGCAAAATGTTTGGAATATATTCCGCTTATTCCGGAATCGGAACAGACTCAATTGAACGGACATTCCGTATTATTCCAAGTATTCCTATTCCGGAATAAGGTCAATCGAACGCACCCTAAGTATCAATATTAGTAGTTCAAAATAGTAGATAGATGAAGCCGCTCGTAAAACCACTCGTTAACCAATCGCATTTTTCGCTTCTTTTCAGGTTGTACAGGTCCAACTGACGCCAATGCCTTCACCAAGAGAGTCACCAGTCCCTGCGCGCTCATCATTTGACAGTTTACCGCTGACACATGTAAAATCCGTGGACGCGGACTCAGAACAAATCGAAACGTACGAAGAGTCAATAAAAGGCAGCATCGACTCGTCCCAGGCTTTTCTGATGGATAGAACTGATTCAATTCAAGAATCTAAAACCAGCGTAGCTGTAGAGAAGGAAGAAAGCAAGGACTCGACAAATGACACCACAAACGTTCGAAACACACACTATAAACCAAGAACTAAAGATGTAATGAATTCCAGAACCAAAAATGGTTTTGTTTCGAAAATGAATCAACATTCTAAACCGATGCTAAAACACGTTAAGGGAAGAACGTTAAACCCAGTGGAACACGTTGATTTAGGGGATAAATCCATCACCAAGACATCGAGATAACAGAAGGAATGTCCCACATGGGAACCAATAATCACATCACGGGTTACTTCTCGGGAATGTATGACGTCATGATTTGTCGCGTGTTGAGTCTTCTTGGAATCTGTGATTCAATGATGACAGCGGTGGAAATCATTTACGCATGCGTCTCGGATGGATCACTTTCTTATAATGGATAGCGCATTGTAGTGGCGGAGCCATCAACCATTCATGTCAGCGGTTTTATCCCACGAGACATGCGTTTAAAAGGTCCTTTCGACTCTGGAATGTGCGGTTTTTTAAATCTCCAATGAATGGGTCTGTGATTCATTACTGGGCTGGTTCGACTTGAGGCAAATAGAAAACCTTTGAATATCACCGCTCTTCGCGCAGGTATCGCGAAGACGATAGCAGAGAATTGTACGTACATTTTTCCTACACATATTCATATTTTACTATCACACACACACACAGCACGCCAGTTTTATTAAAGAATTCCTATTTATATGAAATACGTATGGTTTAAGTCACGTGACCACCTAGTCCCGTCACGTGACCGTAATTTCTGGGTTCCTTTACTTGGGTATTTATAATGACTATCACGTGGTATTGATATACGAATCACGTGCTGTTCTAATTATTCCAGTTCTAGAATGCCTAAATAGTTAATTTGCCAGGGTCACGTGACTTACGTTATTCTAGGTCACGTGATCTGATTAGATTCCAGCCTGTACATGAAGACTGCTGGCTCGTTTTGTCATCGAAACGAGACTTGATTTTGCCACCAGCCGAGTCTACTGACAAGTGTACAGCGGTTTAGCACTTATGAGTCAGCGGTCAACATGCACAGCGGTTTTAATTACAAAAGTTGGTCATCTAACCTGGAATCGTTCTATCCCCTCCCCTCCCTCGATTTCCTTCAAGGGAGGGGACGGGGTAGGCCGGCTACACGCACGCAGTTTGATTCATTCAGTATATAATACTAGTGGTCTCCTAAAGTGATAAGTACTCATCAGTAAATGAAAGATAGCGACGGGTAATCTCGTCATTAAACTTGCCTTAATACCTTCATTTTCTTAACGTTTTCTGCATTCACGAAATGAGCTGAAATAAGTCGCGAAACCCTTATTTCACTTTTAAAATACACTTTTAAATCATAGCGATCGGTGAGAAAAGGGCGGGTCGGACCTTCATTGGCACCGGTCCCGTTAATTTCATTTTAAGCTTCTATAATTACATTTTGAAGTCCTATGATGGTCAAACAAGCTTAAATTGGACACCAGTTATTAGTGCTTGTGTTTCCATAGCGACGTCGGTAATTCCGAAAGAATCACTTGTTCAGTTAATCATTTTTGCTAATGTTATTTTTTTAGATTGCAAGAATGGATCTACATTAGGAAACCTTTACTTTCAGCGGTACTTTTTTCCTCTTTTTCTTTATTTTTCTAATTATTATTTGTTTTGGAACGATATGACAAAGATGGCGGCCATTTTGGTTAACATCAAACAGAATTTCTATTGTGGTATTCCTTGAGGAATAATTACACAAAAAAACACACAACAACAACATCAAACCTCTCCATGCAACGCAGCCGACTTTGAAGTATTCAAATCTCGTGCGGACTCAACCGCGCCGCTAATTAAACAAAACGCTTGCTTACTTTAAATTATCATGTGATAATGAAATTCTGTACTTCCAAGGAAAACTTTTATTTTGAGATATTTTTTTCTGGGATATTCCAGTCCAACCACTTTGGATAATAACAGAAAAGTACTTTGATTGATCCCCGAAGTCCATCTCTGTAGTAACCTCTACGACTACTTACTTATTTCTCTCTGACATTTCTTTATTTTCTATGCAAATAATTATATTTAAAATTCAATCGTTTGCGAACGATTTAAAATAACGCGCGCAAATCGAATTTGCTTAACTTCGTTGCAACAAACTATACGGACCCAGAAACGTTTGCATATTTATATTTCAAGTTTATAATAATTTAAACCATTATAGATTGTAAAAATACAATTTAAGCGACTAGGAATTCCTAAAACATTCGAAGGTTGCTAATAGCAACCACAGCATTCTCACGTGGGTGATCGCCATGGTGACGTGACTGTTACTATTTCTATGAAATTGTATAAAGTTTGTAAATAACTCTCGACGACTAGAAATAGAAGATACTGCTATATTTAAAATAATTTATTTATAAGTGTACGAGAAACGAATTGTAAATAGTAGATTCTTAGAATAAAAGAATATTTCAATTATTTGACTTTCTTGGTGTCCATTTCTTCATTTACCCCGCACGAGAAAGCCATTTTGAAGCGACATTTTGCTGTACAAATTTTAACAAATACACAACTTTTGACACTGAAGTGGTTTTCTAAGGTTAACTTGGTGAACATTGTTTCATGGCATTGAAGTAGTTTTTCCAAGTCAATCATAGCTCATCAGCTGTAGGCCAATTTACTGCAAAGAATATCATGACATTGAAGTAGCTTCCCATGAAAAACAGTTACTGCACAGCCACTTCACAACACCGAAGTGCATCTACTGCGCAGCATATCACGACACTGAAGTGGCTTCCCAAACCGCAATTCTACTGCGCGGCATATCACGACACTGAAGTGGCTTCCCAAACCGCAATTCTACTGCGCGGCATATCACGACACTGAAGTGGCTTGGCTTCCAAACCGCAATTCTACTGCGCGGCATATCACGACACTGACACTGAAGACACTGAAGTGGCTTCCCAATCACGACACTGAAGTGGCGCAATTCTACTGCGCGGCATATCACGACACTGAAGTGGCTTCCCAGACCGCAATTCTACTGCGCGGCATATCACGACACTGAAGTGGCTTCCCAGACCGCAAATCTACTGCGCGGCATATCACGACACTGAAGTGGCTTCCCAGACCGCAAATCTACTGCACAGCATATCACGACTGCTTCCCAGACCGCAAATCTACTGCGCAGCATATCACGGCATATCACGACACTGAAGTGGCTTCCCAACCGCAAATCTACTACGCAAATCAAAGTGGCTTAGCGAAGTGGCTTCCCAGACATATCACTGACACTGAACTGAAGTGGCCCCCAAACCGCAAATCAACTTAGCGGCATATCACGACACTGAAGTGAAGTGGCTTTCCAGACCGCAAATCTACTGCGCGGCATATCACGACACTGAAGTGGTTTCCCAGACCGCAAACACTGAAGTGGCTTCCCAGACTACTGCGCGGCATATCACGACACTGAAGTGGCTTCCCAGACCGCAATTCTACCGCAATTCTACTGCGCGGCATATCACGACACTGAAGTGGCTTCCCAGACCGCAATTCTACTGCGCGGCATATCACGACACTGAAGTGGCTTCCCAGACCACAATTCTACTGCGCGGCATATCACGACACTGAAGTGGCTTCCCAGACCGCAATTCTACTGCGCGGCATATCACGACACTGAAGTGGCTTCCAGACCGCAATTCTACTACAAGCAGCAGTATCACGACACTGAAGTGGCTTCCCAGACCGCAATTCTACTGCGCGGCATATCACGACACTGAAGTGGCTTCCCAGACCGCAATTCTACTGCGCACAGCAGTATCACGACACTGAAGTGGCTTCCCAGACCGCAATTCTCACTGCGCGGCACTGCGCGGCATATCACGACACTGAAATGGTTTCCCAGACCACAATTCTACTGCGCGGCATATCATGACACTGAAGTGGTTTCCCAGACCGCAATTCTTACCTCGCAGCATATCACGACACTGAAGTAGCATCCCAGACCGCAAATCTACTGCGCAGTATATCACGACACTGAAGTGGCTTCCCAGACAAATCTACTGCACGGCATATCATGAAGTGGCTTCCCAGACCAATTCTACTGCACGACACTGAAGTGAAGACCGCAATTCTACTACGCGCGCATATCACGACACTGAAGTGGCTTCCCACGACAGATAAAATCTACTGTATGGCATATCGTGACACTGAAGTGGCGTGGCTGAAGTGGCTTCCCAGATAAATCTACTGCATAGCATATCGTGACACTGAAGTGGCTTCCCAGACAAATCTACTGTATGGCATATCGTGACACTGAAGTGGCTTCCCAGATAAATCTACTGTATAGCATGTCGTGACACTGAAGTGGCTTCCCAGACAAATCTACTGCACATCATAACGTGACACTGAAGTGGCTTCCCAATAAAATCTACTGTATGGCATATCGTGACACTGACGTGGCTTCCCAGATAAATCTACTGTACAGCATGTCGTGACACTGAAGTGGCTTCCCAGACAAATCTATTGTATGGCATATCGTGACACTGACGTCGTGGCTTCCCAGATAAATCTACTGTATAGCATGTCGTGACACTGAAGTGGCTTCCCAGACAAATCTACTGCACATCATAACGTGACACTGAAGTGGCTTCTCAGGCTTAAAAAAATCCTCTTTTAATCCAATCATCTGTTGATACTATTCAGTCTCTGAAATTTTCCTTTTATGGTATTTCCTGTTCTAATAATTTACATTTAATATTTATATCATACTTTCTTTCACCTTTCCTTTCATTATTTATGTCGCCACTTATTCTGCATAAATCATATTTTCGCCGTATGAAGCGAACTGCTTATCCAATATTGGTGAATAATTTGGAACTTTTAAAACTCCAATCAAACGTATTGATACAAGTAGTAATCATCTAGAATATTGAAAGTCTAATTTTAGATCTGATTACGCGGCTAGTTCCATGCTTCTGTGAGGAAGTCACGTGACATCTGAAGTTTTCGTGATTAATATGTAAATGAATTCAAAAGCGACGGTCATAAATTGAAACTCGAAAGGTTCTCTTTGGGATTTATGTTTCTGAGCCGTTTTTAAGAAGCACCGATCAATTATTCGATTGGTTTGGTTGAGTTGGATTCCACGGTGTATTGGATTGACCTGGACGAAATCTTGACGCAAACGGACAACATCAATTGAACGTGAAATGTATTTGAAGTCTCCAATATACCTTTAACGGTAGGGTATCATCGTATTGGCTTGAAAATTGCTTGGAATCCAACACTAGGGAATTTCACATTAATCACCCTGAACTGAAAGAAGTAGTTGAAATATTGGAAGGATTTTTGTCAACGAATCTACTACTGAACGAGTTGTTGTTAAACCAACATTGGATTTAAACCCCACCAAGGCTGGCCATTTCTTTATCATTCCCTACACCTCGTCTTTTCCTAGTGCTTGGCTGTATTGTAAGCAAACAGTTTTGTCTAGTTTACTTCCTAAAGAATTGGACTCAATTGGCTTAGAGTGCACAGGACGAGGGGGATGTACAATAAGTGTACTTTGAAGGAAACCATCCAGCGCTAGACCGGTGTCGTTTCTACGCGAATTCAAACACAGCATTCTACAACCCACAAGAGCTTTTCTTGGTAGTTCATCGTTCGAAAGTGGAAGCAGTTTTTTAAGCTACAGGAAAGCAAAGAAACTACTCGACTCACTCACAGAACAGCACAGTCAATAAAGGATTTATTCTGTCTATGCCGCATTTGTACAAGAGATTTACGACTGTCGAACCTAAAACGACCATTTTCCTGTTGTAGCTTGTTTCTCGCTCATACTTAACGCTAAATAAACTTAAAAGTGTCAAGAACCAGCCCCCTTGTCGCCTCAGAACTGCTACTTCAGCTTCATCAAAGTTAGCTTCAGCAAGCTCCGTCGACCTGCAAAGTTTTTATGAAATGTAAACAAACTGGCGAGTTTGTAAGTCCCAGTTTGCCACGAGTTGTTGTTCGCTATCCTATGGAGCAATACCTGGAAAACTACGTCGATTCACTAAGGAAAAGAAGAGAGTTTTTATCGAGTGGATAAAGTAACCTACGTTATAACAAAATGGCCAATAAAAACAGCGATGGAGGGAGCAACTCTGCAAGTTACTTTATCAAATGCCTGCAGAAACCTGCGGAATACCGCACCATTGAGGTAAGATAAGATTTATAATACAAAGCTCAGCTATTCTCAACCACTATTCGTCGGTAAATATTCATTTCGAAATCTCACGAAACCGAAAAATGTGCATTTTATTGACATCAGACATTGAAATCGACATCCTGTCAGGAAGACCATGTCAGTTTCTTGCTGCAAAGTTTTCTTTTGCATATAATTAACTTTGATCAAACATTTCAAAAATCAGAAGAATGGTAATCCACGTACTTGTTGCATGATAATGAGTTGGATGAATATTCTAGGTAGGAAAGCAGGAGACAAAGATATAATTAAATGTATTATGGAATTTAAGAAAAATATTGTAATCCAATTTTTTATGTCTATTTTTTCACAACTTACTGAAGTTTCAGGTGACACAGGCATGTGCAAATTATTTACTTTCTCACTTACTAAACACTTATTGACCAAGGATAATGTTCATCGAGATATCTCAGTTGTCAGATGAGTAGTTGAATTGCCCATCTTTAATTCAAATTAAAAACTATTGAATCTTTATTTTAATGCGAAATTATAGCAACAATGTTCATTTGACGTTATTCAGTCAAGTATTGTTACAAGACATGAAAGTATGTGAAAGTTTAAAAAAATCTCAAATTTTTTAAAAATATAACTTTATTTGGGTGGTATATAATACTGAGATTAATAATCCACTAACTAGTAGTGTAAAGAGGTCTGTTTGTATTTACTCAAAGTTCTGCATATTCTTTCTTTTTATATATTTAGTTCACACACTGATGCTAATGTGTTAGGATAACAAAACCCCTGCAATTAATTTGCAATTATAATGATCAGAATAACACCAGCTCCATGCTGAGAACCATGTCAATATTCCTGACCCCCTGTATTGGTGCATGGTGCAAATAAGATCCTCAAGTTCGTTGCTAATTAGAAATTGCATTACAAGTATTTTGGTAACTGATATCTATTATTTGGCTGGCTTTATAGTACTGTTTTACACGTATAACTAAAGAAAAGTCATGACGTGTACAAGCTTTAGGATTTGAAGCATATAGAAAGAAGCTCCGCCACAGCCCATATCTCATAAGAGAGAAATGTTCTATTCATTTTACCGTAGTCAATGATTCATCGATGCAGTAAGCAGGTGATACATGTATACTGTACATAGACTAGTACAGCACGCTAGAATTATGTTCCCATTAGACTTATTTCCAGTCGCTTCCAAGTTTTCAAAGAAATTCATAGGTGGATGAATAAAGAGAAAGGAGTGTCGATACTTGTTACCTCATTCACATATGGAAAACACCAGGCTCCAATCGACTAGGATTTTTACTTAAAACAGTCGTAGAGTAATGACTGGGGACATTAATTTTAGAACTGTGTTCACGACTGTGATATATTTTACCTCATTGCTAAATTATTGAAGCCAAGACCACAAGGATGGATGGGATATCAGATTCGAGCCACATTACATGCAGATAAATTCAATGTTCAATGTATTTTTTTTCAAGTATTATTATGTACCTGTGAGTCTGGATCGATTACCACTTTTTTGCTGGTATTTTTTCTGTGTAAAAGCAAATCAGAACATCAGCACCACCTTCATTATCATCGCCATCGCCATCACCACCACCATCAACATCACCACCATCATCAAAATCACCACCATACTCATCACCATCATCCTATAGCTAATCACCATATTAAACCACTACCATCATCATCACCATCACCTCCACCATCAAAATCACCACCATCCTCATCACCATCATCCTATAGCTAATCACCATATTAAACCACTACCATCATCATCATCATCCTCATCACCAACATTATCTTCACCACCATCAACATCTGCACCACCTTCATCCTAATCACCATCACCATCATCACCACCACCTCCATAATGATCATCCCCATCATCCACACCATCAACATCTGCACCACCATCACCACCACCATCACCACCATCATTATTTTTCAAATTGTGTTAAGAAATGTGAAGTTACAAAATTATATCAGAAACATTTTTCATAACAATGCCTCTATTAAAAGCAAATAAATGAATAAAATGTAATCTAGTTTATTAGTTTAGTAAAAACCTTGTGTACCTTTCTGAGTTTTAATTAATCAAAGAAAGAAAGAACCAGGAAATTGAAAAATATATTATAAAACTCTTGCAATTTTGAAATTGAAAACAACTGCTGAAACTGTTTTCAATTTCAAAATTGCAAGAGTTTTATCATATATTTTTCAATTTCCTGTTGACAGTAAATTCTCAGATTTCTATTAATAAATTATACTTGTATCTCAGTACATCGTTCTTATTTCCATTCTATTTCATGTATTTATATCTATTTTATTGTAAAATAAGAAAATGATATAATAATAATAATTTTATTTACAATAAGTCTGTACTAGTAGATTCAGAGCTCCATATCTCACACACATGTTCAGCATTGTGAAACCAAGCAATAGAATATCCTCTGGTTGATAGTACATGAAGGGCAGTGTTTGCCTGTCATTTGAAGGCAAATAATGAGATTCATGGACTTTTACCAGCTGATGAAACCAAGCAATAGAATATCCTCTGGTTGATAGCACATGAAGGGCAGTGTTTGCCTGTCATTTGAAGGCAAATAATGAGATTCATGGACTTTTACCAGCTGATGAAACCAAGCAATAGAATACTCTCTGGTTGATAGTACATGAAGGGCAGTGTTTGCCTGTCATTTGAAGGCAAATAATGAGATTCATGGACTTTTACCAGCTGATGAAACCAAGCAATAGAATACTCTCTGGTTGATAGTACATGAAGGGCAGTGTTTGCCTGTCATTTGAAGGCAGATAATGAGATTCATGGACTTTTACCAGCTGATGAAACCAAGCAATAGAATACTCTCTGGTTGATAGTACATGAAGGGCAGTGTTTGCCTGTCATTTGAAGGCAGATAATGAGATTCATGGACTTTCACCAGCTGATGAAACCAAGCAATAGAATACTCTCTGGTTGATAGTACATGAAGGGCAGTGTTTGCCTGTCATTTGAAGGCAAATAATGAGATTCATGGACTTTTACCAGCTGATGAAACCAAGCAATAGAATACTCTCTGGTTGATAGTACATGAAGGGCAGTGTTTGCCTGTCATTTGAAGGCAGATAATGAGATTCATGGACTTTCACCAGCTGATGAAACCAAGCAATAGAATACTCTCTGGTTGATAGTACATGAAGGGCAGTGTTTGCCTGTCATTTGAAGGCAGATAATGAGATTCATGGACTTTTACCAGCTGATGAAACCAAGCAATAGAATACTCTCTGGTTGATAGTACATGAAGGGCAGTGTTTGCCTGTCATTTGAAGGCAAATAATGAGATTCATGGACTTTTACCAGCTGATGAAACCAAGCAATAGAATACTCTCTGGTTGATAGTACATGAAGGGCAGTGTTTGCCTGTCATTTGAAGGCAGATAATGAGATTCATGGACTTTCACCAGCTGATGAAACCAAGCAATAGAATACTCTCTGGTTGATAGTACATGAAGGGCAGTGTTTGCCTGTCATTTGAAGGCAGATAATGAGATTCATGGACTTTCACCAGCTGATAGAAACCAAGCAATAGAATACTCTCTGGTTGATAGCACATGAAGGGCAGTATTTGCCTGTCATTTGAAGGCAGATAATGAGATTCATGGACTTTTACCAGCTGATTAAAACCAAGCAATAGAATACTCTCTGGTTGATAGTACATGAAGGGCAGTGTTTGCCTGTCATTTGAAGGCAGATAATGAGATTCATGGACTTTTACCAGCTGATTGAAACCAAGCAATAGAATATCCTCTGGTTGATAGTACATGAAGGGCAGTGTTTGCCTGTCATTTGAAGGCAGATAATGAGATTGATGGACTTTTACCAGCTGATTGAAACCAAGCAATAGAATACTCTCTGGTTGATAGCACATGAAGGGCAGTGTTTGCCTGTCATTTGAAGGCAGATAATGAGATTCATGGACTTTTACCAGCTGATTGAAACCAAGCAATAGAATACTCTCTGCTTGATAGCACATGAAGGGCAGTGTTTGCCTGTCATTTGAAGACAGATAATGAGATTCATGGACTTTTACCAGCTGATTGAAAACCAAGCAATAGAATACTCTCTGGTTGATAGCACATGAAGGGCAGTGTTTGCCTGTCATTTGAAGGCAGATAATGAGATTCATGGACTTTTACCAGCTGATAGAAACCAAGCAATAGAATACTCTCTGCTTGATAGCACATGAAGGGCAGTGTTTGCCTGTCATTTGAAGGCAGATAATGCGATAATAATAATAATAATAATAATAATAATAATAATAATAATAATAATAATAATAATAATAATAATAATAATAATAATAATAATAATAATAATAAACTAATAATAATAATAACTTTATTCTTCAAAACAAATTACAAATGAGAGATAGAAAAATAGATAAAAATCCTTATTTACAAAATTTAAAATGATCGCTTGGATTGTTCAATAACAATTAACTAATGATATTAGAATACAAACAATAAATATGAAATAATATAATATAATAATAATAATAATAATAATAATAATAATAATAATAATAATAATAATAATAATAATAATAATAATAATAATAATAATATAATAATAATAATAATAATAATAATAATAATAATAATAATAATAATAATAATAATATATAATAATGATATAATATAATAATAATGATATAATAATGATATATTTAATATCATTAGTTAATTGTTATTGAACAATCCAAGCGATCATTTTAAATTTTGTAAATAAGGATTTTTATCTATTTTTCTATCTCTTATTTGTAATTTGTTTTGAGGAATAAAGTTATCATAATAATAATAATAATAATAATAATAATAATAATAATAATAATAATAATAATAATAATAATAATAATAATAATAATAATAATAATAATAATAATAATAATAATAAATAATAATAATAATAATAATAATAATAATAATAATAATAATAATAATAATAATAATAATAATAATAATAATAATAATAATAATAATAATAATAATAATAATAATATAATAATAATAATAATAATAATAATAATAATAATAATAATAATAATAATAATAATAATAATAATAATAATAATAATAATAATAATAATAATAATAATAATTATGATAATAATAATAATAATAATAATAATAAACTTTATTACCGTGTCTTAATTAGTTAGCTTACATTAACAGTATGCTTATTGGGGACACCTATCTAAAGATCCATGGACTTTTACCAGCTGATTGAAACCAAGCAATAGAATATATACTCTCTGGTTGATAGCACATGAAGGGCAGTGTTTGCCTGTCATTTGAAGGCAGATAATGAGATTCAAGGACTTTTACCAGCTGATTGAAACCAAGCAATAGAATACTCTCTGCTTGATAGCACATGAAGGGCAGACTGTTTGCCTGTCATTTGAAGGCAGATAATGAGATTCATGGACTTTTACCAGCTGATTGAAACCAAGCAATAGAATACTCTCTGGTTGATAGCACATGAAGGGCAGTGTTTGCCTGTCATTTGAAGGCAGATAATGAGATTCATGGACTTTTACCAGCTGATAGAAACCAAGCAATAGCACATGAAGGGCAGTGTTTGCCTGTCGTTTGAAGGCAGATATAATGAGATTCATGGACTTTTACCAGCTGATAGAAACCAATTGATATGTTTTTGTCATTTTCAATATATATATTTAAAATAATTAAAATAATTATTTAGAGATTATTTGATTAGTTCCTGTATTAAAAAATCTCATTTCTGATTTGTTAGTATAATAAGAATTGCATTGTTGTTTTTATCTGTTTTTATTACAAGTACTGTTGACACATATCCTGTTTATATTTGGTTTATTATTATTATTGTTGTAGCTTGAAAAAATAATATTACAGTACATGTAAGTCATCTATAAATTAACTTCATGTGTTCTGTCAGTCTTATTAGATTAGAGTGATCTAGTGTAATGAATAGCACATTCGATCTAAATAGTAGACAGCTTGAATAGTATCAAACGACAAGGTATGATGCACTTTCATATTCAGAATAGCAATCACAGTGTACGTAGTGGATGCCGAAATGTGTTTACTCCTAGCTTATTTTTTCAACACTTCAAAAGTCATTTCCGCTGAACAATATCAAACAGGAGAGTGATTCTTCTTAATACTAGCATGTAGTGTCTCCTATCATGTAACTGTACTCAGTGATTCCAGTGGCTTCAATAACAACCCAAACATACATACATTATGATCTCTGTTGCATCCAAACTCTCAATTAAACAAAACAAGATTTATTTGGATGCAATGCAAGCTAAACATCAATGTACACACACATGAGTTTTCCGTTTGATTCAATAAAGATGCCTGCTTTGAAAGAATAACTTCTCCCCATAACAAAAGTGCTTGTGTGTACAAAGTACATTAAGAGAATTTCCCCCTAGATAGCCACTTCCTCTAAGAGAATATAAAAGACACATAACAATTTCTGGTCTCATCAGCCATTCATTGGCTCAGCATTGTACATCTTTGGTGTTGTTACAATATACACCTATTTCAATAAAGGTTGTTGAGGACAACAGTCCATAGGCAATACTAAGGTTATAATAGGTCATTGCAAGACCGAACTGCATTATGGTATCAGCTTGAATACCATGTATGCCAGAAATATTTCATAAAATTAGATTCAAAATTTGTCTTGGATGTTGAAATTGAAATAGGTACAATATCATACAGCCTTTCATGCATTTTCGTAGTTTTTTAATATTATAAATGTGTCCATATCCCAGACGATCTCAATGAAGTAAAAATACTGTAAGTATGGTTCTCAGATGATTTTTAAACAGCCAGACCGACACTTTGAACAGTCATTTAATGGCACCATTTTTGTCAGAGTTGACACAGACAGGCACATTTTTTATTTTTTATTTTTTATTTTTTATTTTTTTACAATCTGCTCATTTTTTTAAATTTTTAAATTTTTTAAATTTTAAATTTTAAATTATTAAATGACCGAGTATCTCGAAGCCTGGTATCTAGCAAAGCAAGCAATTTGATTGGTTAGATTCTTTCTCGGACCGGTCTAGATTCTCCCGTAATAACCGGTCCGCACATGCATCTTAAAATCTGTAAACATTGTTTCTATCATATGGTTGCAATTTGGAAGAAATGTGAACTTGTAGGTTTTTAAAGAGCTCAAATTTCACTCCTAATAATATATATGAAAACATTAAGCAAAACATTAGGAGTATTTCACTGAAAAACACCAAAATTCTGAAGAAAACAAAACCAGCGTGCGCTCGATGGCGACGTGATGATAGCGACAGTAGCGCGCGCACTGCTTCAACTACAATTTTATTCAAAAACACAACGTACAGAATCCTCAACTTTCTTGGCATTTTCTTCACCATTCTTGTTCATTTTTATCAAAAATCCATAGTTCCTCGGTGTATCGCAATGTTTTCAACACCAAAGTCGAGGAAATGTTCGATTTTAAGATTGTTTTAGTTATTCATCATCGAGCTAGAAATACCTCACTTCACACACTTTCTTGTCAAACCAGTTTTCAAACAAGTTTTGTAGTGAAAATACTGGGAAGCCATTCTAGTGTAAGGCTTGTAAGATGCAAATAAAATGAGTTAATTTTTAGTTTACTAAAATGGTCATATAATAAAACTCTTATTAACCGAGCTTGGTCGGTCTGTACAGGAAAATCTTGACCTCAGTCGTGGTCGCTGCGCTCGGTCTGTACTTTCACGACCTCAGTCAAGATTTTCCTGTACAGACCTCCCGCTTGGTTAATAAGACCTAAATAATGATGCTTTTACAATGTTGATTACAAGAAAATAATATATTTGAATAAATCAATATGATGTAAGTAAGTGGCAGACAGGCACATTTTATAGCAAAGACAGGCAGCTACTTCCACCTTGACAGACGACAGATCGGAATTCTGTCAGTTTCCAACTACATTGTAATAATCTATGGAGAATCCTGAGTTGTGTCTTAACTCTAGCCTTTTTTTCATAAGATTTTAGTTTGATTTCCATAGTCAGTGCATGTGCACAGCTGTCACTGAAGTGGTGTTTGAGCATCTCTGTTTGTTCATGTACATGCCAAGTAGAAATACCAATGCAAAGTGCAGAGATGGTAGTTGGTGTCTTTGGTGAACACATTATTCTTAAAGCTTTCTTGTATTAATTGCTGTGAGTGTGTTGTCGCTGTGAGGATACTAAATTACTAAATTACTATCAACTTGAAGGAACATTTATCTTAATGCTGTCAGAATCTTAATTACTGATAAAGAACTATGATAAGTATAGAAATGGAAACTTATGAGGAATATACAGAACAAATGTTTGGAAAAAATCAGACGCCTCGAGCATTGTATTTTAGTTTTAGTTTTTTCCAGTAAGTTGTATTAGAAATTTCATGGAGAATGTCACCTTAATTTGTGTTTTTTTTGTTCATTTATTTTTCCATACTTTATTCATTCATTCATTAATTTTCTATTCATTTTGTTTTACATTATTCAGTTAAAACATTCTTTATCATACTCACCTTCAACTCTTTTGATTATTTCATTCACTTCAATCCACTATTTCATCCATCCATCCATTCATTTACTGGTATTTAGTTAGTTATTCATCCATTCATTCATTTATCCATCCATCCATCCATCCATCCATCCATCCATCCATCCATCCATCCATCCATCCATCCATCCATCCATCCATCCATCCATCCATCCATCCATCCATCCATCCATCCATCCATCCATCCATCCATCCATCCATCCATCCATCCATCCATCCATCCATCCATCCATCCATTCATCCATCCATCCATCCATCCATCCATTCATCCATCCATCCATCCATCCATCCATTTATTCATCCATCCATCCATCCATCCATCCATCCATCCATTCATCCATCCATCCATCCATCCATCCATCCATCCATTCATCCATTTATTCATCCATCCATCCATTTATTTATTCATCCATCCATCCATCCATTTATTCATCCATCCATTTATTCATTCATCCATCCATCCATTCATCATCCATTCATTCATTCATCCATCCATCCATCCATTTATTCATCCATCCATCCATCCATTTATTCATTCATCCATCCATTCATTCATCCATTCATTCATCCATCCATCCATTCATCTATTCATCCATCCATTCATCCATTCATTCATCCATCCATCCATTTATTCATTTATTCACACATCTAATCAATATTACTTTATATCTTTTCTTCTCAGGAAATTGAAACAATCTTTTTCCATTTATGTGGAATGCAAGCAATGGGAGGTTATCTGGAATCATCTGTCAGGTAAACACTATTGATTGTATGATTTTACAGTAGTGAACCCTTAACTTTGGATGCTTTGGACTTCCAAGGACCTTGCTATTTTGAGATCCTCACTATCTTGGACAGTCTACTTTTCTTGTCCCTTAAGTGTTTGAGATTGTAGGGTTTTTCTATTTTCTTTCAGTTTCAATATTTGTATTTTTGGCTAATGGGCTTATATCTCCTTAATTTCCAGAACACACAATGTGCCATTCACTTATACATCGTAATTGACAGCCTTTTTGCGGCTTTTATCTCCATTTGCTTTGCCTCGAAAAGTTCCATTATCTGATAAAACTTCCACAAACATTTTGACAGAAGTGTCCAAATTTGATACTTAAAAAGTCTCTCACTGCTTTATAACAATGAGGGTTTATCATGTAATTTCAAAACTTATAGGAGACATAGGACAACATTTTTTATCATAGCTGGAAAGAGCTCGTTGAAATTAGTAAAAATGTGAAGTTTGGACAAGATCGCTTCACAAATTGCGAAGATATGAATTTTCAAAAATTGAAATTTTGTATGAAAACCTTTGTTGGAGGCAAGAGTTGCCTACCAGCGTAAATTTCCAAAGGTTTTCATATAAAATTTCGATTTTTGAAAATTAATATCTTCGCAATTTGTGAAGCGATCTTTTCCAAACTTCACATTTTTACTAATTTCAACAAGCTCTTTCCAGCTATGATAATCATTTTTTTGTCCTATGAGTTTTGAAATTACATGATAAACCCTCATTATCGAACCACTTAGATGCTCAAGGATATTGTACCAATGTAGTACGTAATTTAAATGTCGATTGAGCACTTCCTGAATGAGGTCATCAGATATGTTCTGTTGTTACCCAACCTCAAAATTGAAAACACATTCAAATTAAAAAAAAACAATTATATGGATATTGAATAGTTTAAAACTTTGAACAAGCATGTAATCGTGATATTTGTAGAAGTTGGCACACATTTAAGGCAAGTTTATGGCCAGGACAGACAAACACTTTAGTCGTCACTGGTAGAGGAATTCTGCCGTGGTAGTGTATGGTGAAAGCCATGGTGGTGATGATCAATTAATCGTCATGATAATTATTATAATGGTGATGCTGCTGCTAGTGATGATGGCAGTGATATTGATGAATTGATGATGTCATTGTTGTTGTGATCCCGATGGTGGGTTAAATGAATGATGATGATGATGACAATGATATCAATGATGATGATAATGATGGCATTGTAGGTGTTGATGATGATGATGGCATTAATATCTGGTGTCAATCATGATGTTAAAGAGTATGATGATGATGATAATGGCTTTGAGGATATTGATGACTGAGTGACAATGATAATGATTCCAATGATGTTTTTGCAATGTTACAACTTGATTATGATGATGATGATGACTAAAAGAGCATCGATCTTAGTGCTGTCTATGTGTACAACACATATATATATGTACATGTACATTATGTACATACATGCAATTACTTGGTTCAATGAGATATAAATCTTTTTGCTTTTCTCAGTGTACAAAAATACCTTATCATCATTCAAAGATAAGATTCCTAATGCTCTATGCATGATCACGTACACTATACATGACTTCCATATCCCCTGCTTGTAATCAGTTCTTTCTCTATAATATTCATATCACTATATCACAGACTTGAACCTTATACATTGTAGGGTTATGTCACAGACAGCAAGATACGAGGAGTATGAATCAAACTTCCTTCTATACGAGTGAGTATAATTTAATTATATATAAATTATGATTTTATTGTAAAAAAATCAGGATTTTAGCGCAATAGACCTTTTTACCGATACGGCGGCCATCTTGAATTATGGAGAAATTATGGGATGCCCAGGGTGCAAGCTATAGTAACCATTTGGCAATGAAAAACTACGAAAACCTAATTTAAAGCAATGAATTTGTACAAAATTATACAACAATACACAACACATATAGATATTAAGTCATACAACACTATGGCTAGAGTGATATAGAAAAATAATATATTGACGCGACTCCACTCTCTACAGTTTTTGGGTCATTTGCACCCTGAGCATCCCATAATGTTTTAGCCAAAACAATAGAATCCAAAATGGCCGCCGTATCGGTAAAAAGGTCTATTGAGGTACTATAAACAGAATGCGCACTCTACAAGAACTACTTAATGATTATTATAAATTATCAATTAATCATAATACCTATATAATTCCTGTATAAGCCTAGTATCATTCTATTAAACTATTAGTTCAGGCTATATACCATTCCCCATGAACGTTAAATGACAGACTGCATAAGACAAGAGCTGTCAGAATGATATATTCCAACTCTACCAGGCAAACCTTTAAATAAATTATCAGTTAGAATATTTGCTCTCACCTTTCATTCACTTAATGAATTCCTTTGAAGGCATCTAATTCAAAATACACGAGAAATCCTGACAATTTCTTTAACTAAAATTTCATTGTCAAACTTTCCTTTCCAAACAAAAAAAAACCGGGTTCCCTGTGTAAATTAGAAACGTTGAAGCCTGGCACTAATGTAGCGGCTGCTGGTCTTAGTCACGCGGGCTCGCTGCACATGTCATTTTCAAAACAAACTTGCTAAAGTTTGCGATCATTCGTTCCACAGGACCGTGGATCATGCATCGTGTTGGTATATCCTACTAACGGGATGTGTGTTCCTTGAAGGATGCATGTATTTACCTGGCAGCAGGTAAGAAAAATTGTGAAAACTTTTGCAAAACTTTTATTAACCGCACTTCAAATCCGTTTAACTTTCTTCACAACATTGTGACAATAACGATATTTTTGTGCACTTGCGTTTTTTCCACAATTCAAACACTCATTTCTATCGTATATTTGAAGCTTTTGTTATCAGTTTAGCTTCATTTTTCAAAGTTCTGGCTTCAAGTTGAAGCTTAGTTCACACACTGAACTTTGTTGATTGATTTTTGTTGTGTCTCGACTCAGCTTTGGGAAGCAGGCACATGGACCTGACGGGAGCCGAGGGACAGACTGCCTTGTACTGGAACGGTCTGGAATGATAGTGGTACGTTCACAAAATACATATATATACTCAAAATATACACTTGCAAAATGTTAAATACTGTATGGTATTGCATGCATTATACATTACAAGCTGACTTCACTCCTGCTCATATGATTTCTGCAAACACTTACATGTATATGAATTGTGTTCTGCTAAAATGAAATGGATTCAATTGAGTGTTTAATGAGCATTGCGCTTATGTCTTGATACTGTTTCATGGTTACAGTACATATACTTCTTAGAAGACAGTGTGTTAACATTGTTTTGCATGTAGTTGGCGTGGAGTCTGAGTGGAATCTGAGTGTAGTCGGCATGGAGTCTGCGTGGAGTCTGTGTGTAGTCTGAGTGGAGTATGAGTGTAGTCGGCATGGAGTCTGCGTGGAGTCTGTGTGTAGTCTGAGTGGAATCTGAGTGTAGTCGGCATGGAGTCTGAGTGTAGTCGGCGTGGAATCTGAGTGTAGTCGGCATGGAGTCTGAGTGGAATCTGAGTGTAGTCGGCATGGAGTCTGAGTGGAATCTGAGTGTAGTCGGCGTGGAGTGTGAGTGTAGTCTGAGTGTAGTCGGCGTGGAGTCTGAGTGTAGTCTGAGTGTAGTCGGTGTGGAGTGTGAGTGAAGTCTGAGTGTAGTCGGCGTGGAGAGTGAGTGAAGTCTGAGTGTAGTCGGCGTGGAGTGTGAGTGTAGTCTGAGTGTAGTCTACGTGGAATCTGAGTGTAGTCTGCATGGAGTCTGTGTGGTCGGCGTGGAGTCTGAGTGTAGTCGGCGTGGAGTCTGTGTGTAGCCGGCGTGTAGCCGGCGTGGAGTCTGAGTGTAGTCTGCGTGGAGTCGGCGTGGAGTCTGAGTGGAGTCTGAGTGTAGTCTGAGTGGAGTCGGTGTGTAGTTGGTGTGTAGTCTGAATGGAATCTGCGTGTATTCTGAGTGTAGTCGGCATGGAGTCTGAGTGGAATCTAAGTGTACAAGTAGTTTGTGTGGAGTTTTGCGTTTGTTATACAGTCTTGTTTACGTTACACACAGGCTGAGTGGAGTTTGAATGTAGTGCAAGCTGAATCCAACATGTGTGCATGTCCTATCGTAATTAATTAGTGCTGTTTGTTCATCAGATTGATTATCCTCATGAGAATCTGCTGCAACCATTCCAAAGACATTCCTATTCGACAAATGAGCTGGAGAAGCTTCTTGCACTGGAAACTGAGGATTTTCGTATTGGCGGCCCTGTACCTGTAAAAGATGAACAGGTAGTGAAACATGGAATAATAATAATCATTCATCATCATCATTCATCATCATCATTCATCATCGTTATCATTACTACATTGTTGTTATTATTATTATTATTATCATCATCATCACTGTCATCGACATCAGTCATTGTCACCATTGTCATCATCATTCATCATCATCATCATTCATCGTTATCATTACTACATTGTACAGGCCCTCTGATATAGTGCGGGGGGGAAATGGAAATTGTGCGGGGAAAAAACGAAATTGCGGGAAAAAGGGGAAATTATGCAGAAAATTATGCGATTTTTCCAATGGTTAATTTAACCTTAAAAATAAAGGAATGTAATATTATTTTGTTTATTATAAAATGCTCTTTATTTTTAAGCATATTTATGATTCAGTCAAAAAAAATCGGCCTTTTTCCCGGACAATTTTTTCCTGCGCCATTTTGTAACTCGGTCATTCCACAGGAAGCCCAAATAACTAGTGCCAGGCCTCCAAGACAATCTACGCATAGAACGCCTGGTACATTCTAGTACGTGCGTTGTTTGATTTGGACACATTTCGAACATGTTGTAGAGGGTTTCTAATGTGTTTTCAAAGGAAAATATCTCTGAAATAACAGTTAACTGTCAATGAAAGTTTAAATAAAGCGAATATTTGCTTTGGATTTGTTCATATTGTGCTATTTTTCATGAATTATGAGGCTATCGGTAAATTACGCGATCGGATGCGATTTGAGGCCAATCGTGCGAAATCGCACCATCGCGTAATATCAGAGGGCCTGATTGTATCATCATCACTGTCATCGACATCAGTCATTGTCACCATCATCATCATTGTCATCATCATCGATCACTGTCAACATTCATCATCATCATTGCCACTGTCATAATCATCATCATTCATCATCACCATCATTCAATATAATCTTGTCGGCATTCATTGTCATCAGTACACATTCATCATCATCACCACTGTGATTATCATTCATCATCATCATTCATTGTCATCACCATCATTATCATCATAAACTTCATCATTATTATCATTCATCAGCACCATCATTACTGTATCATTATCACCATCATTACTGTATCACTGTCATCATTATAACATTGTAGCCCTTCATGTTGAATATATGCGAAGTACATTTATGCAATTGGTTTTTTATTTGTTACATGTAGACCTGTACATTGTATATTCATGGTAATTCATTTTTTGTTCTTTCAGCTTCCAATGGAGTTACAACAAGTCAAAGACATTTTAATACGTAGTGAACGTAACCTGAAGATAAACGATGATAAGAATTCTCACCTTGCTCTTGAAAAAAAGCAAAGTTATTTATCTGCATCTGATCACTTGGAATTAGATCTCTCAGGACTCGTAGAGAGTATAGGTACGAACTTCCTAGCAAGCTCTAAGTACGCCGACAAAGTTCAAGGCAAACTTCTGAACTTCCGGCAGCCAACTTTATAACCTGATTTTTAAAAGTGATGTAAAACGCACAGTACATATCTACACTGTAATCCGTGTAGCTTCAGCTTTAAATACCTGTAAAAAGGAGCACTGATGGAGAGAGGGGAGTAAAGTGCCGCACCGCCGGCCTCAAGTTTATCAGTAACGGCAGTTCACTGTCACGAGTTATCAACATTAAATAAAGTCCCTTTACTTTTTTACATTTTTACATATAAATAGGGAGACAAATTCTAATAACAATTTGGTCTTTTTGCAGTTGATTCTGATGATGAGGAAGAATCAGAGTCTCAGTCATCACAAGAGGTAAACAGTATTATTCAGTTTGAACTTCTAGAGCGAGGGACTTCAGTGTTTCAATGTTCTTATATTTTGCTTTTTTGTTTAGTCGTTTATGGTTAGAGATGTTGTTAGAGACTGTTTAGAAAAAGAACCTTCAGAGAGAACTGAAAGTGATATCCGTAAGTACACAGTGTTGTTGTTGATTAATTAGAGTCATTTTCATATGAGTGAGAAGTAGTTATGGTACGGTCCGTATGGTATCCAAGCATTCTGATTGGTTGAGCAATGATTTTGCATGCTGTGATTGATTGAATAGATGTCTTCGATTCCGTACCGTGATCGTAACTCCATGCCATAGGTTTCTCACTCATACAAAAATGACTCGAATATACTCTTCCAAAACAGTAATGCACAGAATATCTTTTGAAAATTGTAGCTGAACACAGGTATCTGTGCATTTCGTTTTATGAAGAGCTTTTCCATAGGAGATTGCTTGAATTATGTAGCAATAAAGTAGCCTGCATAGCCTGGCCCTATATAGGGGGAGATAGGGAGGAAAGAAGAGGAGCTACGCAGGCTACAATAAAGAGCTGATCTGTGAATGAAATGATTGATAAATGAATGAATGAATGAGCGAGTTACATGTAATTGATAGGGACTAGCGGTTAAACTAGTAGAGACTGTGTCAGTGTCAACGACGTTGACAACGATGCTCGATCGCAAGATCGCGAGAGTCCAGCGGTGCTCTTCGGCGCGGGCTTGGATGAAACGGCACGCCGAAGAACACCGCTGGACTGGCTCTCGAGCATGTGTCGGTGTATAACAATACAATGTGTTAGGGACTAGTGGATAAGACACTAAATTTACTGACATTTTGGACTTTAGTCCTTCGTTGGAGTAAAAGACAAATTGACAAATTATGAACAAATGAGTGACTGATTGACTAGTTAAATTTTAAAGCCAGAAAAATTTCACGTTATTGTCGTTATTTCATTACAGAAACCCTTATGGACTTCATGCAACATCTACCAGTAAGTCATTGCTTTAGTTCGTCACATTTGAGTGCTTAACAACACATATAACTAACTACACATAGCTAACATATCTATGCTGGGTTTTTTTAGGCGTTCGCTAACATGACTCAGAACGTCCGTCATGCGCTGTGCGCTGTCATGGTGTTTGCGGTGGTTGAAAAGGCAGGGTCTACTGTAATGGAAAACGGAGAAGAGGTAAAGCAGAAACTTAGGGTGCTTTCCATTTGGTCGAACTGACTGGTCTTTCTGTCCGCTGATTTTAATGATATAACTCAAGCAGTCGCCATTTTGAACACGGAAAGGACAAACAACAAAGACTATGGGGCCCGTGTCTCTCGGGTCCAAAAAGGGTTTCTTTAAAAATCTATATCTGCAAAACTAAGACGTTTACAGACATCAAACTTTGCATGAAGGGAAAGTTTGTTCATATTAAAAACATGTCAAAAGAACAGCTTTGTAGAGTAAGCGTATCAGATTTCTGGGATGTCTTTTCGGTCCCGAAAACTTTACGGTGCTTTCGAGAAACGTGCAGACCGAGCTAGTGCATCAGCGGACAGACAGACCGGTCAAATGTACATGTAAAGCACCATGCTAACTCAGCCTTGATATACACCTATTTCAAATAACGTTGTCGCGTTCAAAGCAACAAGCGTCAAGCCAAGACCGAAGTGAATGCTCGACTAATAAGGACTAATTACAAAATGTGAACATTTTCACATGCTTGTTTGCATATCACACTTCGTTCCATAGAAAATAGGTCTGATTTGAATAATTTGACAACACAAAACCAGCATTCACTTCAGTCTTGGCTTGACGCTTGTTGCTTTGAACGCGACAACGTTATTTGAAATAGGTGTATATCCCTTGTATTTAGACTCATCGGAGTTGGATCTGGAGTTTCTTTAACTTCATATTTTTCTTTCATTAAGTTGGATTCGTGGTCCGTTATTCTCAATGGCTCAGTAGAGATCATCCTCAGCGATGAGGAGTCGACCTTTCTCCATCTTGGTGACAGCTTTGGTGTCGAACCGTCGCTGAAGAAGATGCATCATAAAGGAGTGATGAAAACACGTGTAGACGACTGCCAGGTACGTTCTAGAACAGGACCAGTTTTCACCGACCACTAGGCCTAAAGGCTCGGACACACAATGCAACTTTTCTTGCAACGTTTTTTTAATTTAAACATAAAAATAATCTAGAGAGCTCACACCAATATACAAGTTTAATTGATATTACCAGGAAAAAAGAAAGGGACGAAAGTACAAAATGATCTAACTGATACAAACTGTGAAACTCAGAAACGTTGCGCGCAACATTTGCAGAAGTAGGATCGAGTTCTATCCATTACTGCAACCGTTGGGTGCTGCAACGTTGCATCGTGTAACACCTCAAAAAACTCTTGTTGTGCACAACGTTGCATCGTGTAACACCTCAAAAAACTCTTGTTGCGCACAACGTTGCATCGTGTAACACCTCAAAAAACTCTTGTTGCGCGCAACGTTGCATCGTGTAACACCTCAAAAAACTCTTGTTGCGCACAACGTTGCATCGTGTAACACCTCAAAAAACTCTTGTTGCGCGCAACGTTGCATCGTGTAACACCCAAAAAACTCTTGTTGCGCACAACGTTGCATCGTGTAACACCTCAAAAAACTCTTGTTGCGCACAACGTTGCAAGAAAAGTTGCATCGTGTGTCTGGGCCTTAATTCCACTCTCTAACCCATTATACACAGTACAGTAAGATTTGAACCACTCCTCCTCCTCTGTAAAGCCCGACGCACACTATTCGCGCCAGCCCCTTGTAGAGCGAGTATAGATAGGAACGTCGCCACTGAGTTTTGCCCAGTTTGCGTATCTAAAGAGGGCGCTAAAGAGTTCTATCCGCCCATATCCAGCATCATTTTGTGGTCCTCTGTTACACCCTTTCTTCCCGCTTTTCCCTCTCACTCAATCTCTTTATTCCTATTTCCATCCATCTGAACACAGTCGTCATTTCCACCAATTCTTCTTTTAAGATGAGCGTGAAAGCGGTTCCAGTAGATTTCAGATTACTTTTCCCCAATGGTTTGGTTTCCGAAGTTTCTTCCGAAGTTGCGAACTTCGTCGGCGAACTTCGTAAATTCGGAACAAACTTCGGAATCAATTCGGGAAACGTTATGTGAAATCGACTGTAATGAATCTTCGCAGCAGACAAAAAGCTACCACCCCCTCCCCCCATCGACGGCAAAACATGCCCGTCTCCCCTACCCCGCGGAGCTAATACCCGTCTTGTCTTTCAGTTCGTGTGTATTGCACAGTCGGATTACTACAGAATCCTCACCCAGGGCAAGTCTAACATCAAAGTCATCGAGGAAGGTGGTGAGGTTGTCATGGTAACAGAACATCAAAGTACCGATGGCGGCAATAGGGAAGGAGAGGTCGTCATAAAGGTGAGGCCACTTTTGTTAGAGTCGTGGGAAACCTACGGTACCGCGACACTCAAATGGCTTCCTTTCTGAACCAATCAAAAAGTGTGCAGATGCATCTCATCCGACCAAACTCTTTCAATACGGCAAGGCGCGGTGACGGTGCCGTAACTTTCCCATTCATAAGACAACGACTCTATTGTTGTGATGTTGTTGTTTGCTACTGTTGTTGTTCTTGATACTGCCAGTTGTTGATGATGATGATTGCAGTCGCGGCGATGATGGCGATGTCGAGTATAGTTTCCGGTTTTACACATTGTCGGTACATCTTCCTTGAGTCAGTCTCGACTTGAGCCCGCGCGCTGAGCCGGAAGCGGTAAACTCTTTGTAACGACCGCTTTAGCGCAACATAGTTACCAGGCTCTTCGGCCATTGAGGAGCGAAGGAGAAGAGCCTGGGAACTAGGAGAGCACCTCGAAACAACGACCTCTTATGATCAATTAGAACCTCTGTATATCGAACTGTTATATTCTAAAACCTGTCTATCCCGACCTACCCAATGCCACCTTGACATCAATCATCCAAGTTGTCTCTATACATCCGTTACATGAGTCAGTCGCCACAGTTTTCCGATCCCCCAAGTCGTTCTATCCAGTTTTAGGCGGAAAATTCTTACATGTGCAGCTTTACAAGTTTGTAACTCTTCCAAGTTCTCATCGTTCTGGCTCTGTGATAGTCATGTTCGTCAACCACAAGACTTTATTTACTCACTGCGGTTGCTAATTATACACGACATATGCATGTATGATCGAGGAAATGAAATTAGTGCCAAACTTGGCTGATTGACGTATACGTTGTATTATTGCCCTTTTGACGTCATCTGGAGGGTTGGGACTAGACGGTATGTCCGCTGTGACGTCATACGAGGACCTTTTGTCGATAAGTTGAAGCAGTTAGTACACTGTTACTGTCGACATTGAGGGCATGTTTGGATTCAATGAATGCAAATTATTTTTGACCGCGAAATTTAGAGAGAACTTCACAATATGAAGGTAGCGTTGAACTAACATTTAAATTTTCTAAACGTAACTGCAAAATCTTGCCTCTTTTTTGGTTTACTTACATCAAAGAATTGATGAATGGATTCAATACTCAAAGTTCAATGTTTTGTGTGTTTTCTTGCAGGCTAAGCCCGAGAAACTGATATGGCATTTGGTCGAAGATCACTCGGTAATCGACCCAACTTTCGTCGAGGATTTTCTCCTGACTTTCAAGACGTATTTCAACCATCCATCCATGATATGCGGCAAACTATTGACATGGTTTCTCGACAAAGACTACAGAGATAAGGTATGAGCATTTTAGTAATTATTAGATGTCAAGTTTATGTGCATTTGAGTATTAGACGACACGTTGTCCTTATTCAGACAGTGGTTCAACAGCGTCATTCTGCATGAATGAAGTGGCTTTATTCAAGGAGTAGTGTACAGAAATATTTTGCTTACATAGTGATGAATAGATTACTGACAGCTGCTGTTCTTTTGCGCGCGCTTTCGAGAGGAACAACAATTTTTTATATTCCAGTAATGATGCGTGTAGTTTCTGTCTTGGAAATTGGTATTTCTGAAGATATTTGTATGTAAGCACTGCTGTATTGCGAGACAATGAACATGTTAGAAGTGTGGTTTCTTTTCTTTCTTTTTTTCTCTTTTTTCCTCTTTTTTTCTTTCTTTGTTTTTGGTTTGTCTTTTTTTAATCTTTGGTTTTTGTCTTTTCTTTTCCTCTGTTCGCGGACAATCGCTACAATTTATCGTGCCATGTTTCATGAATGTTTACACCTTTTCCTAACCTTTGGTGTTGTCTGGTTATCTCAAAGACGTCTATTCATTTTGAAAGTTTTTCTGAATTGCCTCCACCTTGAGCTAATATTTATATTACTTTCTTCTGTTTATAAATAACATTAGATGTATAAATAAATACTGGATCACATTTCCCGGGAAAAGTCAATCTATTAGCGGCCATTATAGTATCAGCTGTGTTCTGTTCTCTGTCAACACTCGGTAAAGATTTTCCGTTACAAGTCACGCAATCTCAAAAGTCACGGTCGTTGTCTGGGTGATTGCGTTACAGCGTGACAAGAAGATGTGTCGGCGATTGTAAAGACTTTCTATTCATTTTCGTTACAAGTCACGCAATCAAAAAAGTCACGGTCGTTGTCTGGGTGATTGTGTTACAGCGTGACAAGTAGATGTGTCAGCGATTGTAAATACTTTCTATTCATACTCACAGGTTTCCGTTACAAGTCACGCAATTTCAAAACATCACGTAGAGTCGTTGTCTGGGTGATTGCGTTACAGCGTGACAAGAAGATGTGTCGGCGATTGTCGTTAGTACTGCGCATGTGCATGATACGAGTTCTCGATCTCGCAGCCCTTCTCATCGCGCATGCTCGTCTAAAAGTCGGAAAAGTCCGTCTTTTTGAAGACTGTACTCGGTGGAAAACAGGGATCGAGAACGATCGCACTTGTGGTGATGCACCTTGAAATTGATGAAATTGGATCGCTTTTCTCTAGCTATCTTAGCGCACTTAGCAAATGTTTCATTTTCACAACATGTCATCGTCTTTTCCCATGTGACTCAGTGTTTTACAGCTAATTTACGTCACACGTGACCAGTAAATCGGAACATTCAAATGAAGGTTTGAAGTCTAGACTCGAGTCTCGAACATTCAGACAGAAAATAGAATTTCCACGAATATATCTACAAGAAAAAAGTATCAGATATCTTTTTACTCAGGCTGTTGTGATTGCAGAGTATGTAGGCTTAGTTGGCACAAATTTTCATCCAATTTATTTTTAATTTTATGAGCGTTTTTGAGAAAATATTTAGTGGTCTGTAGGAGATTCCGTTGGACTTTGAAATGTTCAAACCGTCATTTGAAATGTTGATTTCAAATGTTCGAATTACTGGTCACGCGTGATGTAAATTAGCTGTAAAATAGAATTTTTTTATCAACGTCTAGCTTTCAGCACCCATGATTGACGATGACTGAAGGCACACTGTGCAACATTGCGCGCAATATTTTTATTTTATCTTATTCACGATCTTTATCATTAGAATGCTGGTTGGATTTCCGTGCAACTATTTACAGAAGCATGGTCATTGATCACACTATACTTCATCATGTTCAATAAGCTTGGTCACAATAATTACGGATGTGGACGCGTGCTGTAATCATATTGCCAGCAATATTGCACGCAATGTCGTACTTTGCGTCTGCCTTTACACGCATGTACTGCACTCGCGATTTGAAAGGAACTATCATTAGACACCAGGCCACTAACGGTTCATTTTGTCCACAGGTAACCCGCGTTATGCTTCTATGGGTAAACAACCATTTCACGGACTTCGAGGGGGACGTTGCCATGGAGAATTATCTAGTGACGTTTGAGAAGGGCCTGGAACTACAGGTACGATTAGCCAATCACGAGCTCATCTCGACCAATCATATTGCTCTTGTAGCGGACGAAATGGCTGTTTCAGTCCTAGTATCAGTAGCACGTGTCTCGACCGATGTGGCGCGAAACATTTGAATGGCTTTTACCTATACATTTGATTGGCTTTTTTCCAATCATGTTTTACCGTGAAACATTTGATTGGCTTTTTTCCTATCATTTTTTTTGGAGCAAAACATTTGAATGGCTTTTTGCCTATCACATGTTTTAGCGTGAAACATCTCAATGGCTTTGTGCCGGCCTGTGGTTTGGCGCGAAACATATGAATGGCTTTTTGCCTATCACATGTTTTAGCGTGAAACATCTCAATGGCTTTGTGCCGGGCGTTGTGCCGGCCTGTGGTTTGGCGCGAAACATATGAATGGCTTTTTGGTGCATCTAACATAGAATCGGTTTCTCCTTAGAAAATGAGCGGTCAGTTGGACTTATTCAACATGGCGTGTTCCGCGAAGGCCAAAACGCGAACAGTAGCATTGGTAAGTGATTTGAAGTTATACCATTATTATCTCGTCATCACCACCATCATAATCATCGTCATCATCATCATCACCATCATGATCATCAGATGCATCTTTGAAGTCATGCATCATCACGCGATCAATCATCATCATCATCATCATCATTCACAATCATAGTACATCATCTCCATCGTTGTCGTGATACTTTCTTCTCTTCTCGCAACATTCATTATATCGGGTACGATTGTGTACTTTGCTGCCTTTTTAAATCTCGCGGAACACAGTTTCTCGATCTGCGCAGTAAATATATAGATAGCTAAAATATGTGTGTTACTTTTCAGGAGCGCCCGTCATGCTCTCAGGGTTGGGGTTTCAACTTTGTAGGAGGAAAGGAATCTTGTTTCCCGATCTTCATTTCCAAGGTACAGTGAACGTTAGACGTTAGAGTCGTTATCGTACGAGTGAGAAACCTACGGCACGGAGTTACGGTCACGGTACGGAATCGAAGATATCTATTCAACCAATCACAGCGCGCAAAATCATTGCTCAACCGTACCGTAACTACTTCAACGACTCTAGTGCGCGCGCTCTACCACAGGAAACCCATCATACGAACGCGACTCTATTTGCAGATAATTTGTCTCTACCTCTATATACTAGCCCTTTGTAGTCATTACGTATTTAGTACTAATTAGTTAGTATTGTTTCACGGACCGCACCCGCGTGAGTACTTAGGGGGAGGGGAGATGAGACGCGAGGGGAGTGTAGAAGTGTCAGCGTGTTCTACCAACCAAGTTTTTGGAAAATATTCTGTTAAATTAAATTCGATTTTGTTGATTGTTTTGCAGGTTGAGGAAGACTCCAAGGCACAAGAAGAAGGCCTCAGACAAGGAGATCAGGTGAGAGTTTGATCAGCTGGTAAAAGTCCATGAATCTCATTATCTGCCTTCAGGCAAACTATACACCGAATCGAAATATGGCGACCAATTTGAATAACTATTGTTCTGGACTGACCAGCCTCTCATTCATGTGAAAATGCTTTTGTGTTTCCACGTGAACACGAAGTTGGTCGGTCCAGAACAATAGTTATTCAAATTGGTCGCCATATTTCGATTCGGTGTATGCCCTTCTCTTTATACCGATAAGAGGATTGGAACACATTTGTGGTCACCCTGTGGATAAATATAACCGCGCGTGATCTGGACGCTGGTCAAGAAACACGTCATCTACATGTTTCTTCATCGAGTTTGCTAACATGACGACCGGCTCGTCTCGAACAGATTGAACAGCATGGCACATGTAACCATTGTTAGATTTTCTTTTCGAGCCAAATTGAAGAACTAACACGTTGTTCTTTGTGCCAGTTGTTGGTCTTTGTCTATTGCACGCGTAGCTTTCTTCCTGTAGAAACACCTGACCGGGTACCCTGTGTTACACCTGTCATTCAGTATAAACATACCGTGTATAAATAGTGCTATTCTAATACTACATTCACAGATTCTCAATGCGAACGGCCAGAGCTTTGAAGGCATTACTTATGACAAGGTAGGCTAGCGCTCAGCGTTACTAGTTCATCAAACACAAGCTGCGTGCATGCTAGGAATTTTGTAAAATACTCAGTGACAGAACCGAATTTTAATGTCTTTGTGTGTCTTCAAGGCCCGAGAAATCGTCACCTCAGCGACGAAGCTCAAAATGACGCTCAAGAAAAATATTCCAGGTAAAGCGTTGTATTCATGAAACTTTGATTTGTATTTCTCGAGACTGTAGTCCATGCGTTGGAAGTTTGAAGGCGCGATTTTCGAGTTATGACTCAATTTCGATTGATTGTAATTTGAAAGGCGGGCATTATGGTGGTGCCCATTGTACAAGACGCTACGAGTTTCTCACTTCTCTGCACGTGTGGCGTTTATAGCATGTTCTTAGATCTTTTGGGTCCATAATTTGGCGTAATATAGGCGTGTATCGGTGAAAAAAAGTGTTAATTTGTGGTCATTCTGTTGAAGATAACTTCATTTTACAGTAAAATAGTCTCATTAAATCTCTTCGGCTCGATTTCTTCCTTTTGTCTCATTCATAAGGCACTTGTGCATGTCATTATGTGTTTTGTCATGCAAATCTCTGGTCACGCATCACATCAGATGCTATTTTGGTCTGTAGTCACGCTATTTACTGTAAAATCTTGGAGAAGTTTTGAGATTTTTTTTCAAGCGATTACAATTCTTGCGCGCGTCTTTTTTGAAAGTGCAAAAAAATTGGCCCAAAAAAAACATTTGTTCTTTCCACGTTTTCGCGAAAGATGAAGTCAAGTTTTGTCTCGAGTCTGTCTCGGTTGGTTTGCGAGTAATGATTTATCAAAATTTTGACAGGAAATACGCACTCAATATTCATGTTGGCAAAGAGTCTAGCATTTCCATATGCGAGCGAGTACCGAACAATAAAAAACTACATTTGCAGGTAGTGTACGGATATAGAAAAGTGTCAAAGTTTGAACAACGCGTGTAAACATCTTTTGGACAACGAAAACGGTGAATTTGGAGGCTGAAATTAAAATCTTAAGGATTGAATTCAGTCGAGTAGCGTGCTAAAAGGGAGCTAACAAAAGCACTTAGTCTAATAATCACAAAAATACCGCTCTTTAGGTTGTGTTACTTCCCTTTGTTTAGCTACGATGATGCATTGTCTTTGGAATGTGTACGCATCACTAACCCAAGTACTGTAAGCTTCTTATGGATACAATGTTAGGTCTATAACAGTTCCTCTTCGTTGTACAGGGTTCAAAGAGATCCAAGCTACTCCAGTGATAATCACGAGAGAGAACACCGACCATTGTAACAATGACAAGGTACAGTACTAACACAACACTTTTTTCTCCCTTTCTACGTTTCTTCTGTAGTTTATGTCCGTAAAAGGCATAAAAGTTCCTTGAATTCGAAGCAGTATTGCCCTCTACTCTCTTTGGCTACGTAGAAACACTATTAAGGCAAAATTCGTTTGAATTGAGCTTGGAATTCATAAAATTACCGAGAAACTTTTAAAGTTTATAATTCACAAGCTACTGAATGAATGTAGTTTTACGGTATCTTTTGGTGTTTCCAATGGCCCCAGCTTGCTGATATCAGCTAGTCTCGCATATATTCTTAAATAAAGCTATCAATTTTCACCAGTTTTCTGAATAACTTGGCCGAAGTTTCTCTCAATGAAGTGACATTTTGTGAAAGTTTGTTGACATTGACTTCACTCAATTTTATAGCTCAATGTTAATTTTTAAGAATGTTACAAAATGAAGACCATCTCGCCACTTTCTTCGTCGAGTGTTCTTTATTTCTAAAGGCTTGGTCGGAGGTCTTTGTCGGTGATACTTCAAAGACAACAAGACAGCGGAGTTTCTACGGAGAAAAACTCACGTACAAAGACAGCTTGTATTTGCTGGAGCGCTGTTTAAAAAACACAAACATCGCTAAAGTTGATTCTTCTGAGCAAAAGTGTTTGCTCGATTGTCGGTCGAGTTTTCAAGGTTCTAAATTTTACGTGGTATTTTTGGACGAACGAGGGTTCAAAAGCTCGTTCTGCCCCTCTGTATATCGACCGCCAATATCTTTGATCTATCGACGGTCGACTAAAAAGGTTCTAAACACCTCTGTATATCGACCGCCAATATCTTTGATCTATTCACGGTCGACTTACAAAGGTTCTAAACACCTCTGTATATCGACCGCCAATATCTTTGATCAATTCACGGTCGACTTACAAAGGTTCTAAACACCTCTGTAAATCGACCACCAATATTTTGATCTGTACGTAGCTATTTCGGGCTAACTTTTGTCAAGTCTCTTTACCACCCTTATCTCTCTACTTTATTTCTCGCTGGTTGCCATGGTTATATAGAGTTACTATATTTGCGGTTTGCGTCAAGAATTTCCAATTAATGTTCTATTGTTTGTTGATAGCATCAGGATTTGGTTCAGCGTAGCTCGTCGGACTGCACCGAGAAGAGAAGCCACGCACAGACACGACTTTCTGCGCCAGATATAACGTCCTCTGGTAAGTGTAGTTGACTCTCTTTGAGCGACCACTCGTAAGCGACCATCTCTCGTAAGCGACCACTAACTCCAGATCCCGAGGTGATCGCTTACGAGGGAGTCAACTGTATCTCGAAAAATTCCTGTTTTCGCATCCATTTTCCTACCTTTTGATTTTCAATTCCCTTCCATTCATTGTTTCAGTATTCTATTCCTATAAGCTTTTGCAAGGGTCTTCCTAGCAATATTCTAAGGATTTCTGTACATTTTTGTGTATGGGCAATCGTTTATACCTGTAGTTGCAGCAGTTCACGATTGTTTTTTTTTTATCGTTTTTATTTCAAATTACAATGATTTTACAAAATTTTACATATACGTAGGGCAATATCTAACACAAAACTGATAAGTTACAGCATAACTACGAAGAGAGACTTCAGATACTACACTAAATAGTATAGTGTGGATATAATCAGTGGATAAAGCTTTTTGTACCCCTATCCAACCGATATCCGACCTAATTCCGATTTTTGTAAATTTATTTGAAGAGATGAGTATTTATGAAAAAGGTCCAAGTTATCTAAAACATGGATTAATGAGTTATTGTCTCTAAGAAAAAATGTGGAATCATCCGCAAATACGGCCAACCTTTTTTTCTTCATTTGAATTTAACGTAACTCCTTGGATTGGTTTAAAAGACTTTGGACTTGGGCGACTTCATTGAGAAATCGTACGTTTCACGTGGCGTACATCTTGAACAAATCGCCTCAAAAGAAGATATTTCGCGGATAATACGATGTAAATGGTTATAAAAATGTCGAAACACCATTTTAGTAACACCCAGTCTGCGGGGCGGCCTACTCAACCTCGCAATTTCATACAATTTACTTGAAATGTTTACATGGATTTATTTCTAAACTATTGTGTTTTTTGTTGTTGTTCTAGGATCGTCCAGGAAACCACCGGTATGTATGTGATTGATTGAGTTACTTTACTTTGTGTACCCTCTACTGGGAAGCAAATTTCGATCTATTCAATGCTATGACATCAAAGTTCACTAAGTTAGATTCGTGGTGATCGCCCTCACCTGCCTTAGAAATGCGCTTTCAAACAGTGAAAACTGCGGTACTTTTTAGAAGAAGCGGAGAGGAACGAATCAGGAAGGAGGGAGAAAAATGGACTTAGCAGTGCTCCCGCACTCTCTGACTGATATATGAGAGTAGCTCTGGAACCATGGCCGCTCATTCTATGCGAACATGCTATCACTTAATCCCAAGTTCATAATTAGTGGCGATCAAAATACAGTAAATGTAGTGTGATGATACCTGACAAACCAAATCGACTATAACTCACCAAAAACTGAACGGATACGGCTTAAAATCGGCTCGGACACAGAAGAGATGACTACAAACAAGTTAGTGTTTTCGATATTTATTCAAACTGAATTTTTACCAAATGATTATAGCGTTGAAAAGACGTCTTACATTTACTGTATTTTGATCGCCACTAATTATGAACTTGGGATACCTGTGGCCTCATATGCTTACCAAACACTAACTCCCCTTATAGTCAATCTCTGATCTGAATCCACACTATGGATGGCGTCGATGTATCGCATCATTCTCTCCCACACTGACATTCAGTTATAATTAAACCTTTGTATCACTGTCTGCATCAATAACTCTCTTTGTCCAAAATCAATGGAAAGTTTATTAGTACTTCCTGCGTTTTATCTAAACTACATCACTTTGCTTGGTGACTGAATGTTTTTACTTCCGGTTCGACTCGTATTTCACAAACCGGAAGCCGCACTTCTTCTCGCCTGTTGGTAACGTGTTTGAAGTGGTCCTGATGGCGCGCGATCGTTACTTGGTCGATTTGTGGTTGTAATTCTTCATTCCTTTGCTCTAGATTCACATGCAAGCTCCCTCGAAGACTGAGAAAGTAAAGAAAGCTCTGACGAAGTTTTCGACTCTGGGGTCGCTGTCGAGACACTACAAGTAAGTAGCGTGTTTAGGCGACAAGAATCGAGAACAATTATCCCAAGGAATGTGGCTCTTTGGCTCAGTTGTTTGGACTGTAAATCAGGCGGATTTTGAACGATGAAATCGTAATTTCACATGTAGATTTTTACTGTTTCTGACGGTCAGGGGTTAGTGAGATTAGTTCCACTGAAATGTTAGTATTTTGCGATTGTGTGACACGACAGAGCAGATACAAGAGGAAGGCGGATTCGTGAACTTTGGTACTCTATTCAGAGCATTACACATCACAAGACTCTATTTCAAAATTGACTTCAATGAAAACTTTAGATATTTTAACCTTACGATTAATCCTAACCTATGTACGACCAGAGAGACTATAATCGATCTCTACGCTGCACTCTATGAAACAATTCAATGGCTTTTTCTTGCATACCGTATGTTATGGCGCGAAACATTTGAATGGCTTTTTTCTTGCATATGTTATGGCGCGAAACACTTGAATGGCTTTTTTCCAATCATAATATCATTATTTAGAGCATTGAGATTTACTGGAATGTTGTATTGAAGAAATAGATTATTATCAGATTATCATATATCTCATGACAACATCAGCCTCGCCTTTAATCTATCGCGGCTGCTCGATTAGATATTTATTTCGTACATACAGTGTCAGGTAAAAGCCGGTGTGTTTGTGATGATAGTGACACGGTCAAGCTGCTTGTCATGAACGATGACGAAGATGATTAACATCCGATTATGTTAGGAAAGACCTCACACGCCTAAAGGGATTTTAGTTACAACCAAACAGGAACAAAAACAAAAATATAGGTTCGAAACTGGATCAATTAATATTGCAACACGAACCGAAAATGACTGAAAATGCATTTTCTTGATCTTTCGAACCGCATGTTATGAACTGTATTTTTTTGCTGAATTTTCTTTTGACTGACTGTTTGACGGACTTTCGAGTAACTCAACGCGCGTATTTCCTTTTAAAAGATGTAATGAGATATGCGGGATGTGAGAGTGAGGGAGGAAGATGGTTCGAGGAACACGATTGAACTTTGCAGTGTTGGAATGCGCTAAAACCCATGTGACGTGCAAAAACACGTTCTTCTGAGCCGAATTTGATCTTCTCCGTTACGGGAAAATTATGCTTTGTAATAATTCAAAGGTTAAAGGAAATCTATAACACCGTGAAAAAGAGTACTTTTTATGACGATATAATGGTTATAATAGTGATGATGATGATGGTGGTTATAGTGATGATGATGATAATGGTTATAGTGATGATGATGGTGATTGTTATAGTGATGATGACGATGATCATGATCAAAGTTGTGTTATTTTATGATGACGATGATGATGATCTTACGGGTTTTTCAGTTCAGTCAGGTCCAAGACGATACAAACTAACAATTTCTTTACACAATTCCCAGGCTGATATCCAAAAGCGACCGTGACTTGACAAGCGTTGACTCGGGCTTCCACGAAGGCGACGAGATTCACTCTACTGCGAAACTAAGCGTCAAGACACGTACACGCGCTACCATACCAAGGGCCTTTGGGTCCATGGAGAGCCTTAATACGGTGGACCTAAACAATGAGTACCCTGATAGGGTCATCAAATTATTCAAGGCTGATCAGACGTTCAAATTTTTTCTAGTCTTCAAGGTAATGTTTCATCTGCACAAGAGAACAGAATGAACCATTTTGCTTTTTGATAAGTTGTGTCTACTTTTGTAATCCTTCTGTTCTTTTTTTATTCATTTATTTTTCATTGATCTCTCATCTCTCTAATTCACTCTATTGTCCATTCCCTTGATCAAAGATTTGTCGTTCATTTATTTGTCATTCCTTCCACTTTCTATCTATTTATTCATTCATTCATTCATCTCATTTTCCACTCCACAGGAATCAAATGCAAGAGAAGTTATTAACATGGCATTGGAAACATTCGGAATCCCTAACATGCCCAGGTAATGCCGCCTCCTCTCCCACCCCCTGTTCCGCCTTCACTATACCGTTCTTCCTTTGTTATTTCTCAACTGTTTATGTTTTGGCGCGAAACATTTGAATGGCTTTTTCCTTGGCATGTTTTGGCGCGAAACGCTTGAATGGCTTTTTACCTAGGATATGTTATGGCGCGAAGCATTTACTGGCTTTTCGCAAAACATTTGAATGGCTTTTTACCTAGCATATGTTATGGCGCGAAGCATTTACTGGCTTTTCGCAAAACATTTGAATGGCTTTTTACTGCGAAACATTTGAATGGTTTTATAATAATGTTTTGGCGCGAAACAGTTTAATGGCTTTTTCCTTGCATGTTTTGGCGCGATGCATTTGACTGGCTTTTCGCAAAGCATTTGACTGGCTTTTCGCAAAACATTTGAATGGCTTTTCGGCCACCATCGATTGTACAACGTTGTGTAACGACTCGCCTGGTGTTTGCTTCTCATTTTAGTGATTATTCTTTATGTGAAGTCACGGTAGAAGAAAATGGTTTAGTTCGACAAAGACGGCTGCCCGACACGCTTACTAACCTAGCTGATAGAATTAACCTAAATGGGAGGTACTACTTAAAAAATAACATGGAAACAGGACAGCTGTTACAAGGAGACGCTACACAAGTAAGAAATGACTTTATTGAACTGATTTTATGAAGCAAAGTAAGGCGGCCATTTTGTGGTAACCAAGCCTCCAGTCGAGCAACTGGAGGCCAGGTTACATGAGGCAACTTGCAAGTGTTGCGTGACGTGTTGCTTGAAGGAGTCGTTTTCGTATAAGTGGGAAAATTAGGGTACCTCGCCGTGTCTTATTGAAAGAGTTTGATTGGATGAGATGCATCTGCACGCTTTTTAATTGGTTCAGAAAGGAAGCCATTTGAGTGTCACGGTACCGTAGGTTTCCCACTCAAACGAAAACGACTCTATCTTACTCTGCAAGATATTGCGCCATAAAGTAAAAGAGAATTTCCCATTCTCTGCAGCTTTCAGTGCAACGCCGTTGAGACACGGTCGCAAGGTGAGACTGTCATGCGCAATTTGCTCACCAACATGTCCAATGACGTTGCAAATCGCAACTAAATTGCCCCGTGTGACATTGAGGCTTAACGTACTCCATAAGTACCTTTCTTTCAAGTTTTTCTGAGGCAAATATTTCGTTGTGATCTGACAGGAATTAGCCAAGGAAAACCAAATCACTTTATTACAACTCAACACTCAAGAAGTAGCGAGACAGCTGACTTTGAGGGTTAGTAGTTAGTTAGTGGTTATTAGTATCATTATCATCATCATCATCACTGATCAATTATCATCACCATCGGGAGTCATCAGTATTGTCTTCATTTTTATTCAGTATTCATTTTCATCATTCTCTTTAGCATCATCATAATCATTCATTATTATCATCTCTGACTTTGCAAGACAACCAATGCCTCATCATCATCATCGATGTTCTTACCACCATTATTTTCAGCAGCCGTTCTAAGCGTCGTCGTAATTCCTAACACCAACACTATCATTCATCATCATCACCACTTCAATCATCTCCATGTCAGTCATCATCTTCATACCACCACTATACTATTATAATAATAAATTATCATCTCAATCATCGTTAATATCATGCAATTGTTGTGTTTCTTTACAGGACTTTGAGTTACTACGTAGTGTGGATTCTCGTGAATACATCTACGAAGTCTGGGAATTCCAGCCAGAATTGTGGTCCAACCTTAGCAAATTTCAAGAAGTACGTAATACACGTTTACACACAACACTTATACCATCGAACCCTTAGCAAATTTCAAGAAGTACGTAATACACGTTTACACACAACACTTATACCATCGAACCCTTAGCAAATTTCAAGAAGTACGTAATACACGTTTACACACAACACTTATACCATCGAACCCTTAGTAAATTTCAAGAAGTACGTAATACACGTTTACACACAACACTTATACCATCGAACCCTTAGCAAATTTCAAGAAGTACGTAATACACGTTTACACACAACACTTATACCATCGAACCCTTAGCAAATTTCAAGAAGTACGTAATACACGTTTACACACAACACTTATACCATCGAACCCTTAGTAAATTTCAAGAAGTACGTAATACACGTTTACACACAACACTTATACCATCGAACCCTTAGTAAATTTCAAGAAGTACGTAATACACGTTTACACACAACACTTATACCATCGAACCCTTAGCAAATTCCAAGAAGTACGTAATACACGTTTACACACAACACTTATACCATCGAACCCTTAGTAAATTTCAAGAAGTACGTAATACACGTTTACACACAACACTTATACCATCGAACCCTTAGCAAATTTCAAGAAGTACGTAATACACGTTTACACACAACACTTATACCATCGAACCCTTAGTAAATTCCAAGAAGTACGTAATACACGTTTACACACAACACTTATACCATCGAACCCTTAGTAAATTCCAAGAAGTACATAATACACGTTTACACACAACACTTATACCATCGAACCCTTAGTAAATTTCAAGAAGTACGTAATACACGTTTACACACAACACTTATACCATCGAACCCTTAGTAAATTCCAAGAAGTACGTAATACACGTTTACACACAACACTTATACCATCGAACCCTTAGTAAATTTCAAGAAGTACGTAATACACGTTTACACACAACACTTATACCATCGAACCCTTAGTAAATTTCAAGAAGTACATAATACACGTTTACACACAACACTTATACCATCGAACCCTTAGTAAATTTCAAGAAGTACGTAATACACGTTTACACACAACACTTATACCATCGAACCCTTAGTAAATTCCAAGAAGTACATAATACACGTTTACACACAACACTTATACCATCGAACCCTTAGTAAATTCCAAGAAGTACGTAATACACGTTTACACACAACACTTATACCATCGAACCCTTAGTAAATTTCAAGAAGTACGTAATACACGTTTACACACAACACTTATACCATCGAACCCTTAGTAAATTCCAAGAAGTACATAATACACGTTTACACACAACACTTATACCATCGAACCCTTAGTAAATTCCAAGAAGTACATAATACACGTTTACACACAACACTTATACCATCGAACCCTTAGTAAATTCCAAGAAGTACGTAATACACGTTTACACACAACACTTATACCATCGAACCCTTAGTAAATTCCAAGAAGTACATAATACACGTTTACACACAACACTTATACCATCGAACCCTTAGTAAATTCCAAGAAGTACATAATACACGTTTACACACAACACTTATACCATCGAACCCCGTTTTCTCGAACATTCAAGAGACAAGAAAAATAGTTCGATTTTGCGAGGGTTCGGAATAACGAGGTCCAAGTCCTAGGGATATATATAGTTAGTATAATTTTAGACTTGAATATAGAGTTTCGCGCGCTGTGATTGGTCGAGCGACCAGTGATTATGAGACGATAATCACTGGTCGAGACCGGAAGTAAAATCACCAACGTAGAAGTACTGATAAAACGACTAAAACAATTATTCACATCAGGCTCAGTATGTATGATACGATACCTCCCCCCCCCCCCCCCCCCCCCCCCCCCCCCCCCCCCCTCACCTCGCCTCCCCTCTAACTGTTCGTATCGTTTGTCGTGTTTCAGATTGTAAATAGAGAGACGTTTTGGGTCGTGACGGAAATCTGCAGCGAACCCAACGTCGTTAAAAGAATGAAACTTGTAAAGCACTTCATTAAAATAGCAAGTAAGTCTGTAACCATAGTAACAAAGGCTATATTTACCCTGGTCGCCATGGAAACCCTTTAAGCCTCCACAATCAAACACCGTCACCTTGGTAACGCTGGTATTATGAGTTCTTCTTGAAACCCCTTAGTTACCATGGTAACATTGAATCATTTTCAATCATTACGCCTCCGTTCGCGACTTTTCTAGCTTGCGGCTCATGTCCTCATGTCTCAACTGGTTACACCACAGATAGCTCAACCATTTGTTCCGAGGCTACTTATAATACATATATAAAATATATTTGTATGCGCGCGTCTTTTTTGATGGGTTTCCTGTGGTAGAGCGCGCGCGTGCAATACGTATTATGTCGGGCTCCCTGTGCGCGTCCCGCAAGAGCGCCTGCTCAACTTTGTTCTCTGTCTGCAGAACACTGTAAGGATTGTAAGAATTTCAACTCTACGTTTGCAATTATAAGGTAATCGTCATATTTGACTGTCATTAATATTACCATCGAGGGGAGGGGAACGTGAATTATAAACAAGAGGGGAGGGGTGGGTCAGTAATTTTGTACCTGAACTATTATTTCAATATTAAAAAAAATGTTTTTTACTCTTGATTGTAAACCAATGTAGTTCAGTTTCTGACTGCGATTTTTGTGAATAAAGATTAAATCTAGCGATGTAAACTGTATCTGCGGTAAACGTTATATTTTATTTGTGTTGTATTTTCAGTGGTTTAAGTAATATTACCGTCAGACGGCTCAAAAGCACCTGGGACAAACTCCCCACTAGATACAACAAGATGTACGAGGTAAGAGATGGAAAAATAACATCAGAAAGTCATTTTTGCTTGGTGTACGTTTTTGGAGACTGGAATCAAGTGGTTGAGAGACCTAGAAACTAGTCAACTCCAAATATGGAATCTCGTTACCAAATAAGGAATTGAAATTGTCTTGTTTCTTTGATATTTTCATCACATAAAGCAGACATTGTCACTGGTATAGAAATTTAAAAAAATGGACACTAGCGGTCGAGAGGCCTGGGAGCTAAAGCTAACTTCCAAATATGGAATATATTACCAAATAAGGACATGTTGTTCTTTGCAGGATCTCGAGAATCTAATGGACCCATCACGTAGTATGTTTAAATACAGAAGTCTAGTATCTAGTGAAAACGTCCAGCCTCCACTGGTGAGTAATAACACTTGATTGGCTACTTTCAACCAATCAGCGCGCGCCATTTACTATTGTCGACCAATCGCCATGTTGGCCGTCAGAATCGAAATAAGATTGTGTATTTTTGTCTTTGTAGATTCCATTCTTTCCCGTCGTTAAACGAGACTTGACTCTCATCTACCTCAACAACAAAAGTGTCGTCGACGGTCTCGTAAGTACCAATTACCCCCACCTACCTCCCCTAGGGAGCTAGAGTTCTTGTTTCAAGTTGTTTCTAATATTTTTCTTTCCAATCGTAGATCAACTTCGAAAAGCTTCGTATGATCGCGAGGGTGGTTCGACAAGTTGTCAAGTGTCACTCTGTACCTTATGTAAGTAATTCTTATCACGGTCACCCTGTGTTAACGTTCCCAGTCCCGCGCAGACATTTTTAGTTGTCACGTGATCACTAATTTCCCGCCTTTTTAGGATCCTTCCTGCATGTTTGAACAGGATGCTAATAATATTCGAGGTGTGCCGCAAAGTGTGACGTCACAAGTCGTTGGCATGGTAACGAATAGTACCACGTGGGCGCGGCGGTCTTTAGCACGTGACCAAAACCCCAAGAAAGTATATGAAGAGGTGAGTATGTCCGATGGTTTGCGGGACTCGTGACTGTAACGCAACGCCATGTAGCGGTTTTAGGGTCGTCACGCAACGTTCCTTCGGACTTGACGAGACGAATCCTGGGTCGTCACGCAACGTTCCCTCGGGACTTGACGTGACGAATCCTGGGTCGTCACGCAGCGTTCCCTCAGACTTGACGTGACGAATCCTGGGTCGTCACACAACGTTCCCTCGGACTTGACGTGACGAATCCTGGGTCGTCACGCAACGTTTCCTCGGTTTTCGCGTGACGGATCCTGAGTCGTCACACAACGTTCCCTCGGACTTGACGTGACGAATCCTGGGTCGTCACGCAACGTTTCGGTTTTCGCGTGACGGATCCTGAGTCGTCACGCAACGTTCCCTCTGACTTCGCGTGACGGATCCTGTAATGGCTGCGCAACGAGGCTTGTTGTATGAACGAACTGACTCGCTGTTCTTGTGCAGGCTGTAATGGCGCGACGTGTTAATCGATATCTCGACGATCTCCTCGTTATCTTGGATGAAGACAAGCTACGAGAAATGTCCAACGCTTGTGAAAACCCACAGGGGTCGGGTAAGTACAACGTTTTTTGAACACACAGGGGGTGGGTGAGAGTCGGAGGAGATGATAATTTGATGAATTTGTGCTTGACATTGAACCCTCAGAGGGGTGGGGTGAGTTGAGTTTGTACTAGTTGTTGAACCCCTCGGGGTGGGGTGAGTACTGGATTTGTATTAGAAATTGAACCCTGGGGGTAGGGGTGAGTACCGGGTTTGTTTTAAATACTACCCCCAGGGGATTGTTGACCGTTCATTTTGTACGAGAATTGAATAGTATCATATGTTGAATGTTGTTCATCTTGTTTTAGCGCCGTCAAGTGTTCAGACGAGACGGAAAAACTCACCAACAACGTCACCATCAATAGGAAAGAAAGAAAAGCGAAATGGTGGAAAACTAACAGGTAAAGAATAAACGATCATTTTTTAGGGTCGTCACGCAACGTTCCCTCCGACTGCGCGTGACGAATACTGGGTCGTCACGCAACGTTTCCTCGGATTTCACGTGACGAATCCTGTAACGGCTGCGAATGAGGCTTTCTATATCACAAGACATACTGCAAAACAGTCCCTACTTGTTCGCGAGATTTGAAGATCGATCGAGTCGTTGTTCAGGCCGCGAGAGAATGAGACGAGACGAAAAGACTCTCTTTGCTCGCGTCTTTTCGCGGCCCAAGCAACGACTCGATCGAACTGGATTGCACTCTGACCACAAACCACTAAATCTCATCGATTTTCATGTCAGATCCTTCTCCTCTTGCGTCAAGAAGTGATCGATTCCAGTCAGGTAAGACTTGTGTGACTTTGACTTCCGTTTCGTTGACTTCCGGTCACTTCCATATTTGGAAACGAATTTCCATGTTTGGAAAGAAAATTCCATATTTGGCATGTGGCTATAATTTCCCCCTCGGCCAGTTTCCAATCTCCAAAAATTGCACAACCGATTCAATATTAGAAGTTATTAGTGAATATATAGAGGTTATTACACGGGTAGTTGTGTAATACGGCTGGATATTTTTACGAGTGTGCCGTATTTTGACGAGCCGTAGGCGAGTCAAAATACAAACAGACGAGTAAAAATATCCAGCCGTATTACACAACTACCCGTGTAATAAATTGTTTATTATACGACAACAAAAAACAAACGTCTCTTTCCTTTTTATTTGCGACCGGACAAAACAAGAAACAAACTGAGCGCGCGCGCGCAAAATTGACGTGTCCGAATTCTAAAACGTGTAATACGCTGTCATATTTGTACTCGTATTTGTACTGTAAGATTACAAGTTGTGTAATAATAATGAGTATTTATGTTGTTAACCGCAGACCGCATATCGATTTGCTCCACCACGAGTACGTCATCGTCATTACCCGATGTGCTGTCGCCGAAACCTTCACACGAACCAGGTATGACGTCACTCCCTTTGGGGGGGGGGGGGGGGGGAGTTAGTGGTATTTTAGTTGTCGTACAACGCGGCGTGGGTTTGGAGGACAGTACGAGAACTGCATGGCCACTCACAGGCTCGATTGTGTTTGTGAATGTCCTTTTGGACATATGCTGCCATGTTCTACGACAGTGTATTAAAATACTTGAGCTGTGTTCAACCCGTTGTCGTTTGTTCGCAAACTTTCGGGATGTGTTGTGGTTTGATTTGTTTCACTGGTTTGAATTTTTCCGAGGGTTGTTTTAAGGTTAGGTTTAGGGTTTTATGGTGGGTAAGTTATGTGTTTATTGGAGGTGGATTATGAAGTAACAAAATGTCGTTAAACTAGCGAAAAGTGTTGAACCACGTATACTAACACAGAGCTGGAAAGCCGGGCGTCGTCAGTAAACATGTTCAGATGTCTCTTGTTTTCCTTCAGTAGAGGATGTATTCGAGCAAGAGACATCATCATTACGAGGAGAACAATATTCAGTAGAAGCACGACAACCAGATCTTCGACATCCAGACAACCGACACCCGACACAAGACATGCGACAACCAGAGATTCGACATCCAGACAACCGACACCCGACACAAGACATGCGACAACCAGAGATTCGACATCCAGACAACCGACACCCGACACAAGACATGCGACAACCAGAGATTCGACATCCAGACAACCGACACCCGACACAAGATATGCGACAACCAGAGATTCGACAACTAGACATGCGACAACCAGAGATTCGACAACAAGACATGCGATATTCAGACGTTCGACAACCCATACAAGATATGCGACAAACGACACAGGATCTACGACAAAAAGAACTACGTCAAACGGACATGCGGTATAAAGATATGCATCAAGTCGACATGCGACAACCGACACAAGACACGAGACAAGCAGACTTTCGACATTCAGCTCAAGACATGCGACAACAAGGATATTATTCAGATATTGAAGTTAGATACACACAAACACGAGGTGAGTGTGCTACGTGTAAGGTTTGGTGCGATGCGGGAACTGACCATGAAGAATCTCGATGGAGTAGGGAGGCGAGAAAAGTACTTTGATCAGGTTTCTTAGAAAGAAAGAAAGAAAGATAGAAAGAAAGGAAGGAAGGAAGGAAGGAAGGAAGGAAGGAAGGAAGGAAGGAAGGAAGGAAGGAAGGAAGCAAGCAAGCAAGCAAGCAAGCAAGAAAGAAAGAAAGAATAAGTGAAAGAAAGAAAGAAAGAATAAGAGAAAGAAAGAAAGAAAGAAAGAATAAGAGAAAGAAAGAAAGAAAGAAAGAAAGAAAGAAAAGAAAGAAAGAAAGAAAGAGAAAGAAAGAATAACAGAAAGAAAGAAAGAATAAGAGAAAGAAAGAAAGAAAGAAAGAAAGAATAAGAGAAAGAAAGAAAGAAAGAAAGAGAAAGAAAGAAAGAAAGAATGAATGAATGAATGAAAGAAAGAAAGAAAGAAAGAATGAATGAAAGAAAGAAAATAAAAGAAAATGAATGAATGAATGAATGAATGAAAGAATAAAAGAAAGAATGAATGAATGAAAGAAAATGAATGAATGATTGAATGAAAGAATGAATGAATAAATGAAAGAAAGATAGAAAGAATGAAAGAAAGATAGAAAGAATGAAAGAATGAACTTCAAGAAAGAGAGAGAAAGAAAGAGAGAAAAGAAAGAAAGTAAAGAAAAAGAAAGAAGGAATGAACGAAAAGAAGGAAACTAAAATGGGAGTAAAAGAAAACAACTAAAAGAAGGGAAATAACTAAATAGTAATGGAAGGAGCAATTCATTTTGTCATTCTAATTTTCTCTTCCCAATCTCTCCTGTCAATGTCTTATGTAATAACTTCACCCCTCTCATGAACTCGTTTACACTTTCAACACAGAACACGTGGAGACACGAAGAACATTCGAATATGCAGGTGAGTATTATGGTTCTCGAGTGACCAACCGTAACTTCAAGCATGAAGTTTACTGAGGGTGAACTTAAGCCCACATTGAACAGTTCGTCGTCGTTGATTCACCAGCGATTCAAGCGCAAACATAAAAAACTTGTGTCGCGTGCAAACGGAGCAAGCAGAAGGAAAACTAGTCTTTAATGTCATTCTTACTTTCTTATTAAGCTGTTAGTTTTTGTTTGTTTGTAGATTCATCTGAAAATTACTCATATGAAGGGCCGTACGAAGACATGGACACGATGGCAGGTACGTTATTCTACAGGGTCTCCGAGAAAGGGGTACTGTTTGGTTCCATTCCTCTCCCATCCACCCCTCGCCTCTCCCCTCCTCTCTCCTCTCTCCTCTCTTCCTCTCTCCTCTCTCCTCTCTCCTCTCTCCTCTCTCCTCTCTCCTCTCTCCTCTCTCCTCTCTCCTCTCTCCTCTCTCCTCTCTCCTCCACTCCTCCACTCCTCTCTCCTCCACTCCTCTCTCCCTCCTCCTCTCTCCTCCTCTCCTCTCCTCCTTTCTCCTCTCTCCTCCACTCCTCTCTCCTCCACTCCTCTCTCCTCCACTCCTCTCTCCTCCACTCCTCTCTCCTCCTTTCTCCTCTCTCTCCTCCACTCCTCTCTCCTCCACTCCTCTCTCCTCCACTCCTCTCTGAGCATCATATGTTGTCGATATTAATGAAGTAGATTTAATACGATGAATTAATTATCTCATAATATATCTTCCATAGGTTCATATCACCGAGATCATTATTATCAGCACCCACCTAAATACACAGTAGAATATATACAGGAATACGATGGTGAGCCTGAAACCCGTCCGGTCGAGATGAGAGTGTTTCTTTTGTATACATGCAGTAGAACCTCGATTTAACGAAGTGCGCCTAAAGGTGCGGTAATACGAGCAACAAAATCGTGCAACTTGTCGCGCAACATTGTTGCGTTGCAAGTTGCAGAGCAATGTTTCTCGTATTACCACCGTTCGCGCAACTTGTCGCGCAACACATTTTCGTGTTGCAGGTTGCAAAACTTTGTTGCGCAAAGTAGAAGCTCTTTCTACTTCATGCAACAAAGTTTTGCAACCTGCAACAAATGACCGAAAATTTAATTTGTTGCGCGACAAGTTGCGAGAACGGTGGTAATACTGAGAAACATTGCTCTGCAACTTGCAACGCAACAATCTGAACAATGTTGCGCGACAAGTTGCACGATTTTGTTGCCCGTATTACCGCACCTTAAGGGACGGGCAAATTGGTTCGTTATATCGAGGGTTCGTTATATCGTGGTTCTGTTCCATACATTTTACAGTAACTTGTTAAGTCAAGGTGAAGAATATCCTTCGTTATACCGGGGACTTCGTTATACCGGGGACTTCGTTATACCGGGGACTTCGTTATACAGGGGACTTCGTTATACCGGAGATTTCGTTTTACCGGTGACTTCATTATACCGGGGACTTCGTTATACCGGATACTTCGTTGTACCGGGGACTTCGTTATACCGGGGACTTTGTTATACCGGGGACTTCATTATACCGGGGACTTCGTTGTACCGGGGACTTCGTTGTATCGAGGTTCCACTGTAACAAATTGACTCATTTTTCCAATCTGTGGTTTTGATTAGTTTTGTCATTTCTCTTTTGTAGAGTCAGAAGAAGGACAGGTATCAGCAGTATAGCTGTGTTCACACAAACCAAGCAACAATTCAAGCAGTTTTACAACATCTCATCTTTAATTCATCATATGAATCGAACTTATTTAGTTTGTTACCTCAATCAGAAAGGAAAGAAAGAATGAATGAATGGATGAATGGAAGAAACAAAGAACAACAGACCGGGAACAAGAAGGGAAAGAAAGAATGGAAACATGAGAAGTAATAAGCAAAAACATTGCACAAAAGCGGATATTTTTTCCGTCAGATATGCCATTACATAACAAAAGCTGAAGGCTGAATTTGTTTACTATCTCATTCAGCGTTGCCATGGAAACAGCTTCAACACTCCCCACTCAGACTACAAACTGAAATGCAAGAAATAGGTTCTTCTTCAACGCTCGACTCGAAACTGAAGTGACGTCATAGTTTCTTTTTTTGTCGAGAAACACTCTCCCCTCCCCCTCTTGGTGAGAATTCCCCGTTTTATTCCCGTTGGGGGAGGGGTGTGAAGCGATTGGATGCTGTTCCATAGCGTATAATGAAAGCTATATTTTTATTTTATTATGATATCTAAAGGGAAACAGTGATTTTGTATTCATGTATAAATATTAGTCCAAACAATGAAATATTAAACTATTTTATACGTAACAGGCAGCCCAACCAATTGTTATAGAACACAGGGAGCCCAAAATTAACTGATTCCCTTCAAACGACGCGCGCATATAAAGTTATTTTACATGTGTGCAGGAGCCCATGATGTGTGCTATAACCATTTGATCGAGTAACTAATGCACGTAAGCTGTGTCCACTCGAATACCCGTTTCCGACTCCATACGGAGACTACAAGTCCACGAGCATTCTCTTCTCTGGGTAACGATCAGCCCACGTGGCTCCCAGTGCTCCTAGACTTTGCGGTTGTTTGTCACAAGATGTGAGGGACTGGGTAAGAGGAAGTAGAGCAGACGGACGTTGGTTGCGCTACCACGTGACAGGGCGATATTGAGTGAAGTAGGGGGATTCCCCTTAGATAGTTTTAACCACCACAATTCAAAAGTGAAAGGTTTGTACGTGTTGAGATTTCATCGATTTTTTTCGTTTGGCATCATCGTCAGACTTCTCCTTTTCTAGATTTAAATTTTAAATTTTGCTGCCGAAACAAATTCCGTGTAAACTTTCCTTGTAACTGGCATCATATATATATACACACATAGTCTTGTTAGTAGAAGTATAATTATATTACAAGTACAATCTCGTTATCTCAAATAAAATACAGTGGAACCTCTACCCAACCTCTATTAAGGGGACACCCTCGGTACCAGGGAAAGTGTCCCCTTAATGGAGGTGTCCCTGAATAGAGGTGTCCCAAAGTAGAGATTCCACTGTATATACAGATATACAGCCCTTAAAGTGCCTATGAAACGAAAATGTCGATCCTTGTTTTATTGTACATTATTGTTGTTTGGTCTTTCTCTGAACATTTGCTGTATTTAAACATCAACTTTGAGCGTGCGAACATTTTCTTTTTGCGGTTCGAAAATTATCATTTTCAACCAAAATGTGTGACAAGAGACTGGGCCCTTGACAATGGCTCGGTGATGTCATAAGTTGTGCATGCCTTTGTTTGCACAACTGATGACGTCACATTTCTATAGTTTGACCGAGCGGGAATTGTCGCACTTTGAAACCCAAAAGGCCAACTTCGTGCGCGAAATATAAAATGTTCCCGTAGCTCAATTCACTTTTTATTAACGCCATGTAAACAAGCAAATAGTAAACTTTCGTAGTAGCAAATAAAAACGGGGTCTGTTTTTTCGTTTCATAGGCACTTTAAGCAAAAATTCTTGCATATCAGAAACATCAACATATCGGGTGCATTGTGGGTAATTATATATTAATGTTTTAGTTTTCCTAACAAAATATGCAGCAGAATCTTGCGTAAGATTAAAACAAACATTGTTGTTTTGGAATGGGCGCGGTTGAGAGCTACAAGCTGCGCAGACGTACGCCTGCCAGAAAAAAAGGTAGCCCTCACTGTACCGACTGAAGAAATGGAAAATATGCTAACCTTGTGCTTGCGTCAGGTTCGTTTTCACAGTGACATTACGCCTCCTGTCCCTGCCTGGCTGGAGAAAACATGCCCTACTTAACGTTAAACGTTAAAATTCGTGTAGGGGAAATAGTACAAGGACTGTCCGTTTCACGGCGACTCTCAGTTTTCTTCTACGATTCTCGTCGGAGAAATATATTTTAATCAAAGAAGAGCAAAAATATTGTCTACAAGACTTCACTCAGATTTCGCGCCCTTTCAACGATGACGTCACATCTTGTTCTAAAAATAGCCCATCAAAGGATGCCGTGACTGAATCAGTATATCCTACCAAAAACTATACTTTATTCCAATAGTAAAATATCATTATAAATATCAGACAAAAGTAAATTTAATTATATATATTGAAACCAAAATACAGTAATGTATCCAAATTAATATTTTTTTAGCTACAATGACACTTATAATCATTTCATTTTCAATCTTGCAATTCTGCATTCAAATATTTTGTTCGAAAATAGTTTCACCCAGGATGTAAAATGCTTCAAATATCAACAATCTGTGTGCAATTAAGTTTTGCGTTTTGTGATTATTTAAAAATCCGGGAAATTTCCCTAATTTGCATATTTCTAAATATAACTCCAATCGAACCGGAAGATTACATCATCAGAAAATCTAATCACGTGGCGTGTTTTGACCAATGAGCGTTGTTCGTTCAAGGGGAAGTCCCTTGGTAAGTTCCCTTCTACTGCGAGATGTGTCTGTGATAGAGCAGTTTCTCTTTCCTAACACGGGAAGTTTGGCCATTGATTTAAGCACAACGCATTGTGGAATTGGGTTTAAAAGTTTCAGTAATCAACCAGTTAAGGTAGGTGCTTGTGTGCTCTCAAAATGAGCCAAATTCTACGTTGTTTTGAATGTTTACACGTGCAAATGTATACAGAATCTTTGATCAACGCCTGGTTTTGCCTACTTTCAAAAATTGATTTCATTATTATAAAGTCATCGAACCTTGGTATCGCGATCCTTGGTATCGCGACTAGGTTTGAGAGTAAATAAGCGTGTTTCTACTTACGAAACCATGGACAAACCTGACCGAATGTGTATCGCATTCTTCCTAGAGAGTAGCATATCATGGTTGTGTGTTTTGACTTTCCTTGTCAAGTTTAGCATCGCTCGATTACTCGTGGCTTGTACAACGTTAACAGTACAAAAAGTCGTTAACATTTTCATACGATTAGATCTAATTTGTTTGCTTGTGAAGCACGGTTTGTGACTTTGAATCTTCGCGATAAAACATGTGTTTTTCTGTTTATAAGTCACGACATTTGTTCAAGCATCTTTTATAATTTAATTTTGTTATGCATGTTCTCGTCAACAAATGCTATTTGTATTTATCGTGATCGTGAGTTAATTTACTTACTTGCAATTACCTATAATGTTGTTTCTGACAGTTGTTGTTGACAGTTGTTGATGCAGTGTGCAAACTGTTTTGTGATCATGGATCCGTTTGCACACTACCACCAACAACTGTCAACAATATGTTGGGTGTTGTTTGTAGCTAGCATTTGCATGTAGCTGAACTTGTACACAATGTACACTGTACATATATGTATATAGTACAGGTCTACGTTTGTGTATAGGTTGTACATGCTCACTCCCAGACACATCATACTACAAGCTTCTCAGTTAACTTTGCATACTGCATGTATGTACATGTAGGCGGCACACATCATACATGTACATGCATGTAGCATAGTAGAATATCTCCACACACCAATAAATTATGGACTGTTGGTCTTTAAGTAATATTATTTTTGTAGTTTCTACATGCTGGTATTTTCAGTTTAGGGTTTGATGCAAAGCGCATGATCAGCAATCATGTCCCACTCAGAGCAGCAAGTAGGAAGTACGTTAACTGACAGCATGCTTCATGAGATTCTGGCTCCTGGTTTCTTGCCAGATATATCAGCTCTTAATGTACAGATGGAAACTGGATATGAAGGTACAGTAGGAGGTCAACCCAATAACTAGAAAGTGATCTTCCAGGGCCGGGCAGACAGTACATCCTCTTCTACCCCCTCCATACTCCATCATCTAATCAAAAGCTTTTTGATACAGGTCCTTACTTGGAGATCCTTGAACAACCTAAATCAGTAAGTACAGTACCTTGATCTATTTGATCCTCTCTCTCTCTCTATCGCAATCAAATTATAGCAATGTTTCCATGGTGACTTGAAATGAAAGTTCTGACCGTCAATCCTCAACACGGAATATGCTGAATGTCATGCTCATCTTTGATATGTTGAGTGTCATTGCAAACTACTCTACTTCAAATTTGGAGGCATAACATACATGTACTAACTCCTCATGATTGTAAGCTGCTCGGCTGCCGTAGGCGCCTTCATATGCAGCCCGAAAAAGTCCTCCATCGGTTGTAAAGCGCATTGAGACAATGTGAAATGTGCTATAAGAACTAGTTATTATTATTATTATTATTATTATTATTATTATTATTATTATTATTATTATTATTATTATTATTATTATTATTATTATTATTATTATTATTATTATTACTCTTCTTGGCATTAGTCAGTGATGCAAACAATATTAATAATTTATGTTATTTTTGTATATTCAGCGTGGGTTCAGGTTTAGATACCCTTGTGAAGGCCCGTCCCATGGAGGTCTCCCAGGAGAGTTTACCAGCAGTAAAAACAAGTCCTATCCATCTGTACAGGTACTGTTCTCCCTGTGTTAATGGTAGTTAAAGTCCATATGTACGTGATACAACATAGGGCACATTATTACTGCCTGATTATAACATGTCACAATGTCTGCAGTTGTTGCAAGCAGAATTGCTGATGTACAATGTGTACTTATGAAATATTGTGCTCAAAATTGCAGCTCTAATGCTCTAATACACTGCAATCTTGCCATGTACATGTACATATGGTATAATTACCTTATCTATGAATTGTGCAGTGTCACACAGACATTTGAATTATCCCCTAGAAATTGTGTGTTGCAGCTATGAACAATTCAATGTACACTCGTATTTCTTGTTTCTTTAACTCCAACAAGTAACTTAATTGTTCAATCAAATTGTTCATATATTTTTTCATATTGGGAATTCATTAGGTTAGGGGTCGGGTATACTGGGTTATATTCTTATTGGGTGGGACGTGGTGTAATGTATTTTAAAGGGGACTTCGTGTCCTATTGTACAATTATGGGCGAATCTTGAAAATAAAAAAAATTAAATTAAAATAAATAAATAATAAATAAATACAATCAAAAACTCATTTGTCGTAATGACTTTTTTTATCAAGTTGTGTAACTATAAAGGACCATGTCGGATTGTTGTTTCCTTGGTAACGGAAGATGAGCCTCACATGCCTCATGCGCACAGTTTAACAGGCAAAAATGCCAGCCCAGAAGGAATTGTTACAGTGCAGATTGGACTAGAGCAGGGCATGACCGCAAGGTAATATTGCAACAATGTTGTAGATCAAAATCTAAATTCTCTTTAAAGGGGGACTCTGATGAAAATCGTTCGCAATTTAATTTAGCTGAAACTTCACTGATATAATCTCAAAGGGCCATACAATTACTGGTTAAAGTGTTTTCTCAAAATTCGTAAGGGAAGTATTACATTTTTATGAATCTTTAGAAGTGTCAGTGACGTCATCTACTCAACCCAAACAATCAACACGGCTTCGCTCCATATATTTCTTTGTGATTAGTTTCTTGAATTATTTTATTTCTATGAAGCTAAAAGTTTGGGTGAAGTAGTTTTCTTACATTATTTGTGCGTAGGATTGATTGTCTGACCAGTTTTCTTCAATGCAGAGCTGTTATCTGAACAAAACATTGATATATTTTGACTCACAAAATACAAAGAAATGTATGGAGCTGAATGTTTGGTTGAGTAGATGACGTCACTGACACCTCTAAAGATTCATAAAAATATAGCACTTCCCTCTGGAATATCGAAAAAAGATTTTAACTAGTGATTATTGCACCCTTGAAGAATTATTCAATGAAGTTTCAGCTCAATTAAATTTCGAACAATTTTCATCAGAGTCTACCTTTAAGGGTTCTTTAAATACTGTAACAACAATAATTTGTCTTGTTGAAGAGCTCTTTCCAAAAAGTCATGCTCAGAACATTGTTTTAATATTGTAGTAACAGAGGAATCTGTTTGTTTCTTTTTTTTTATTTTTTTTTTATTTTTTATATTATGTACTTATTGACTGAGTGGGAGGGCCGGACGGGAAAATATTTGGCTCGAGGTCATGGAAGTACGGACCGAGCGCAGCGAGGTCCGTACAGAATGACCGAGAGCCAAATATTTTCCAGTCCGGCCCGACCTAACTCAGTCAATAAGCATTTTATCATATGACCCTTTCATATGGACCATTTTGGTACTAAAATCATTCACAGCCAAGGAAAAGTGAACACAAATGCGCGATTACTCCTGATAAGAACCAATTTTTTTATTTTTTATTTTTTTTCACTTTTCAAGTCGTCAACATTTAAAAACTAACTTTTTCAAAAAAAAGTAGAAAAAAATTCCTGACAACAATCGGGGCCGGGGCCGGATACGGCTTTGTACGGACCAGCTCCAAAAATCCGTATCTGCCCAATCACGTGACTTTCTCCGAAGGTTTTATTAAGAGCGCGCGCACAGGGAAATACGGGTCATATGATAAATATATATATTTTTTAATTCTTAATAAATTTATTATTATTATTATTATTTTTTAACAATAATTTTATTACACACATTTCTATTTAATTACAATGTTTTCTAATTACTTAATTACTTGATATGTGTGTTTCATTTATGAAAAGTGTTTTTAATCCTTTCTTTCCTTTTTAGTTTTCCAAATCTTGGAGTCCAGCATGTCACCAAAAAGATGGTTGCCAGAACTCTGACTGCACGCTACGGAAAGATGCAGGCACTACAGGCGGCGACAATTAGTGCCCTTGCTTCCAGTAGTAGCGGCACAGTGGCATTTCTAAACTTTGGAAGCATGGGATCAGAAATTGCTGCAGAAAATAGAGGACCATTTGACAGAGAATTAGCTACTGCTGTAGCAGGTACTCCTAACTTTTAGCTAATGATACACTGTATTTCCCCCCGGCGTTTATTTAAAATTTGAAGTTTTAGAGGGGGCGTTTATTAGAGGGAGGCATTTAAAAGAGGGGGGCATATATTTTGAAACTCCAAATTTTGCCTCTGAAACGTTTCCCGAGTCATCAACAATACGATGAAAAACATGGAAAGCACTAGATCCCAATGACCAAAACCAGGTCAAGATTTGAATAACAATAGATGCCTCGTTCTACAAAGACATGTCCTTTGTTGAACGAGGCATCATCTAACAATAGTTCCTATTGTTGTACAATAGTTCCTATTGTTATTCAAATCTTGACCTGGTTTTGGTCATTGGGATCTTGACCTGGTTTTGGTCATTGGGATCTTGACCTGGTTTTGGTCATTGGGATCTTGACCTGGTTTTGGTCATTGGGATCTTGACCTGGTTTTGGTCATTGGGATCTAGTGCTTTCCGAAAAACATAAGCGGTAATGAGTCAGTTGTAGACATTTAAAGAATAAAAACAGGAATCTTTCAACGTCAGTGTTTGTTTTTCGAGTCTATTCTAATAAACGCCCCCTTTCGAGTGGGTGTCTCTAATAAATGCCCCTCTATGGGGGCCGTTTATTAGAAGAGGGCGTTTAAAAGAGGGAGGCATATATTAACGGTTTTTCTCCTGAAGGGGGGTGTTTATTGGAGGAAATACGGTAGTGTATTGGGTTCCCTGTGTTGAAATCATGTGCTGTAATATTATAGATTTTATTACAATTAATCTAAACTGTATGTTTAAGGCTTTTCCTTTTTCTAGCTGCTTGCTATAGTACTAAAGGCTTTGTTCTTGTGTTGTATCTTGCGTAGGAGAAGAATCCAAAAGAATTATTAAGTTAGTCCAAGAGCAATCCAAAAACATGAATCTAAGTGCCGTGAAGCTATGCTTCCAAGCGTACCTTCCTGATGATAGCGGGAACTTTACGAAACCATTAAAACCTTGTATTTCCAACTCTGTGTTTGATTCAAGTAAGCTATCATGTTGTTCTTTGTTTCCCAGCTTTCATTCTTTCTTGCTTTCTTTTTCCCTTCCTTACTCTATTACTCCCTTCCTTTCTCCCTTCCTCCTTCTTTCCTTTTCTCTTCCTCCTTCTTTCCTTCCCCCTCCCTTTCTTCTTTCTACTTTCATTTCTTCCATCCTTCTTTCCTTCCCTCTCTTTCTCTGTCCTTTGAATTCCTATATTTTATTTATTTTCTTCACTTCCCTACCCCACCCTCCCTTCATTCTATCAACAGTATCATGCATATATATACAGTAAGTAGTGTTATAATGCAGATAGCACATGTTGTAAGCCATGTTTGTGTCTTTATCTACATTATAGAGGCTCCAGCTTCTTGTCAACTTAAGATTTGTCGTATGGATAGAAACTCAGGCTGTGTGACTGGAGGAGATGAAATCTATCTTCTTTGCGACCGAGTACAGAGAGGTAACAAAGCAATTTTTTTGTGACAACTTTTTTCATTCAACACATACAGATCTTTTACAATGTTTTTATACTTTATTATTACAATGTATTTTTGTTTTTTAATGAAACAATCTTGGTCTATCTTTTTCATTATCAATCGAAATGTCTTTCCAGTGTGACAATAAAAACTATGACCACCGTTAATGTATTCACATACTTCTGTCGCTGTTATTAGCCAATCAGCTTCTTACATGACAAGACGTTTTAAGTTCAGACAGAATTATGTGGATCAATTAAAGGTGGTCAGAATTTTTAGCACCGCACAGTAAATTACATTGAAAATGTGATAGCTCAGATGAACCAATCATGTATCACTAATTTCAAACACCATGGTTGACAAGGCGGATTTCCCATGACTATGAAAATGATTCATACAGCACAGATAAACCATGATGGTTCCTCTAGGATTTGAATGAGTGTATGCTGTATAGCTATGCCATGACAATGCCGTACATGTGTGTCTTAGTTTTTCACAGTTATATGAAACCTGCTGTACATGTACAGCATAAATAAAAGACTGTAATCCACTGACAGTATTGAACACAAAGATATTGTTTAAAATGCCTGTATCTTTTGTGTAAACAGAAGACATAGAGGTTCGTTTCTATGAATACAACCAGGATGGCAATGTGACTTGGGAAGATTTGGGGAGTTTTGCTCCCGCAGATGTCCATAGACAGGTAAAGTGACAGCTGTATCCTACACTGTAGTTAAAAATGCAGCGAAGAGATCACACCTTGTTAACCGAAAATTTGGCTCTTTCTTCGTGTACCGGCAAAGTTGACCAAATTCAATGGCAAACCTTTTGTATTCTTTGTGAGAATTGTCAGAATAACTTGGAGTCTTTTGTTGTTTCTATTGAATTACATCAACTGTGTTGGTACACGAAGAAAGAGCCAGAAAATTGCTCAAAGTGTTAATGGTATTAATATCAAGAATTTGCAAGACTGTGAGATGACCATGTAAAATTCCCTGTAGAAAATAAACTCCAAATCCATCAATGCAGAAATGAAAGACTCCAATCCATGAATGTAAACAATATTATTTGAGATTTGTGGACTCTCAGCATTCTCAGCATCATTCTCCATCCCTGAAGAAACATTACCTTTCATTTGTATGTACATACATGTACGTTTTGCCTGGGGGGGGGGGGGGGGGGGGGAACTCCTGGAAATTTAGGATAGGAGTGTGCCCCGGGATGTCGAAACCCTGACCCTATTTAAGGATGAAGAATTTTTGGAAAATTCATAGAATTTTTGGAAAATTCATACCCTTTCCAAGGATTTGTCACTGAAATATAGACCCAATTTAAGGAAAAAGTTAATAGTATTCCTTTGGAAATCGCTAATATCAGAAGTGCATACGCTGGCTGTTACGCTAAGCGGATTTTTTAGTCAAAATAAAAAAAAAGTGTACCCAAATTAAAGATCGAAAATTTTATTTTATGGTCTAAAAGCAAAATATGGTACCCAATTTAAGGATCTGGAGGTTCAAAAAGCATACCCTGTTTGGGGGCACATACCTACATAGTAACCGAGTTAGAAAGCTTGAATGTCGATCCACAGGTTCTCAACTTCCTTTACTCTTTTTCAGTTCGCAATTGTATTTAAAACACCTGCTTATCAAAACATCGCTATCGAAAGACCTGTAAAAGTCTCCCTTGAGTTACGACGAAAGTCTGACAAAGAGACGAGCGAGCCAGTTGATTTCACCTACACACCACAGATGTTTGGTGAGTTGGCTTTGTTTTCTGGTGTAATTGAAATGCTGACTTGAACATGTACAGCATTTGTTGTTTACATTATACATACATGTACATCTTTGCTGAACAGATTTTCTATTTACACTTACCTTGAGCAGTAGAGATGATAGGATTCTGTTCAGTTTTGTTTTTATCATTGTCATTGATGATGATGATGATGATGACGATGATGATAATCATGAATATATTGTATGCAAGTCTATGGCTCACTTACTGTTTTTATCTTCCATTTTATTGCATCTTGTCTTATTTAATTAATTTTTTTACATGCACTTTTTTAACAATATTTTTCTTGATATTTTTGTATTATAAATAAATGTTTATTATTATATTATTTTTGTTATTATTTATAATTTATTTCATGCTCTTTTTGCATTCCCAGACACCGAACAAATTGGTGTCAAGCGCCGCAAGAAGGTTCCTCATTTCTCCGAGTACTTTCCCCCAGGGGGTCCCCCAGGACCAGCCGGTGGGGGAGGTGGTGGTTTTGGTATTGGTGGTGCAGCATCCACTGGATTCCTGTTTGATTTCAGTGGCTTTGGTCTAACTCCGTCGACTTCTACCACAACACAAGAGACGCAAGGTGGGTCTTCAACAAAGTTAAATAAAACTAGGTGCATCTGATCATATACTTGTATATATAACTACATGTAGTTGCACCATAGTAGTAGTAAATATTAGTGATAAACATGAAATCACTATTATAACACTCTCTACATTACTAAACAAACACTTGAGACTAAACAACCACTTGAGACAAACAGTCGCGACTGGTGTAAGTCTGCAATAGACTTGTCAATCATAAGCATCAAAAATGCCGATGTCTTGAGTCTAATTTATTGCAAACAAGATGCTCTATAAGCGGCACAGAGCGCATGCGCCTTGGTACCCAGTTAGCGATTTGTGGCCATGACAAATAAAAGCCCATTTTTCAACTCAGCGTGCCAGCAGCCCCGCTGATTAACTACAAGTACTTGTGACTGTCGTCTTGGGTGGTTGCGTAGTAATGTAAACAGTGTTAAGATGACTAAGTTAGAGGGGGAACTTGACCACCATATTTATGTAGAATTGTAAAAACTTGTCAGTACAAGGTACCGAGAGTCTAATTGATGCCATGAAGGCCAGAATGTGACAACAAGACCACAGTCAATCGCAGCTTGGAAACATTGGCATGATGAAGTATCACTGTTCACTGAGAGCTGACGTCACTACACAGTAGTACCATACTTGATGTCACTGCTCTTCTTTGAGGGACACTATGCAATACAATATTATACAAAGTAATTAGAAGACAAAATTCAAAGCTGTTCATATGTACAAATGTACATGTACATGTATGTCATATTTGAACATCTAAATCATAAATGGAATGGAAAATAGACCTATTGTAATTCACTCTTGAGTGTATAGTAGTTGACTGTAAACCATAGGCAATGCTGCACCATGTATGACAAGAGCAGCATTTAAAATACAATGATACAATACATATAACGTAACAAATAATTTTTGAATATGTGCCTAAGGTGCATAAATGTTGTATTCTGAAGAGTACTTTCAAATAACGTCCTGTACATTACAGATATAGAATATGTCATACCAAAGGTTTTATGAAACTTTTTTATTCAATTTTATAAGCAACATTAGCAACATTGTAATTAAACTTGTAAATAATTCAAAGTGTTGTGTCATTCATTGTCTAGTATTATAGTTTGTAGAATGAGGGTTTATCGTGTAATTTTAAAACTCATAGGACAAAAAAATGATTATCATAGCTGGAAAGAGCTCGTTGAAATTAGTAAAAATGTGAAGTTTGGAAAAGATCGCTTCACAAATTGTGAAGATATGAATTTTCAAAAATCGAAATTTTGTATGAAAACCTTTGTTGGTAGGCAAGAGTTGTCTCCAAGTATAAATTTCCAAAAGGTTTTCACATAAAATTTCGATTTTTGAAAATTCATATCTTCGCAATTTGTGAAGCAATCTTTTCCAAACTTCACATTTTTACTAATTTCAATGAGCTCTTTCCAGCTATGATAATCATTTTTTGTCCTATGAGTTTTGAAATTACATGATAAACCCTCATTGAATCTTAGTTTGCAAGAAAAGCTTGAAAACACTTGAAGGGCTCCCTGCAAGAACAAAATCTAAATTCTCCTCAAGATTCTTTGAATTTCAAAGGAGAATTTGGGTTTTGATCACAAGTCACTTACTCTGTTCTTGCAGGGAGCCCTTCACTTTATCCATTTCTCAGTGTACCAGTTGAAGCAGTGAGTTTACTCGCTGAAGGATCTACCCATTCATTCATTCTGTTGTTAAATCATCTTTCATTGATCCATTCATTATTTTGATTATTATTTTTCATTCATTCATTATTCCATCTCGTTCTAACCTTGCCAATAAAGACAAACTTAATAATAAACTTTTATAACCAGGGTGGGGTCAGAGGGGTGGGTCTACTACGTATAGTGGTGGGTATGCTCGTCAGAAATTTTGAAAATAGCCTGAATCTCGAACTTGTGGGTGTGACAACAGGTACTTTTTACCCCGAAAAGGTACCAATTCTAAATGAAAATTAGTTTCCTGACAAGTAGGCCATGATTGTATTTATGGGCAAATACCCTAAAAGGTACTGGGATAACTCTAACGGTGGTCGTTACCCTAAGGGGTACCAAACTATGATTTCCATGTTATGCGGGAGTCTCAACCAGGACTTCTTGCAGCGCAGAGAACTAATGATTCTCCTTTCTCTGTGTGATCCCACTGCTACTAGCATAATTAATGATATGAAATAAATATATAATTATATTTCAAGATGAGGACTTCTATGTACAGTCAGTCCTCAGGCTATAATACACCACTTCGCAGTGCAGTCCAGTGACCACGGACAATGGTTCCAAGGTTGGCATTGATAAAATACAGTAAATGTATGAAAACAGGTTTACTAACCTGGAAGCAGTGTTTGTTGTACTGAACTGAACCGTGAAGTGGTGTATTTAGGGTCCATAAGTCTGCAGTAGTTCTAACGAGCTCTTTGGAAAGTTAGCAGATTGTTGGCATGGATGTCCACTTTTGTGGTCTGTAGTAACGCGGTGTTCGTACAGTAGGGTGTCTGTAAGGCAAGAGTTTACTATTGCTTGTTTGCAGTCAATGACTAACAGTACAGTACACGCAGCGGCCATGTTGGTGGCTCAAACAAGAGAAGCTAATGAGGAATGCTTTGTTATTGGACACCAACATGGCTGCCATGACGTCACATGCAACCATGTTGGTGGCTCAAACAAGAGAAGCTAATGAGGAATGCTTTGTTATTGGACACCAACATGGCTGCCATGACATCACATGCAACCATGTTGGTGGTACAAACAAGAGAAGCTAATGAGGAATGCTTTGTTATTGGACACCAACATGGCTGCCATGACGTCACGTGCAACCATGTTGGTGGTACAAACAAGAGAAGCTAATGAGGAATGCTTTGTTATTGGACACCAACATGGCTGCCATGACGTGACGTGCAACCATGTTGGTGGTACAAACAAGAGAAGCTAATGAGGAATGCTTTGTTATTGGACACCAACATGGCTGCCATGACGTGACGTAAAAACCAGCAATAGGGAGCTTAAGCAACAGACGTTTTTGTCAACACGGACGGCATGAAGAAAAATTACCTCTCGCTTACCAAGCCTGTCCCATCGTTTCATTGACTGTGTTGGTATGATTTTGAAGAGTGCCATATGAGTGGATAAATTCGATGGAAATTCAATTCAAAATGTCACGGACGCCGTTTACGACTCAATCCCCCCTCGGTATTTGCCGTCCGTGTTGGCAAAAACGTCTGTTGCTTAAGCTCCCTAATAAGTGGACAAAAAGTCTGTAATGATTATTTTATTAAATAATGATCCCTGCATTTCTTCTCTGCACCTCCTTCCCCTCCCCCCCCCCCCCCCCTCACCCTCCCCCCCCCCCCCCCCCCCCCCCCCACCCTCCCCCCCAAAAAACAATAATTGCTAAATATTTTGTTTGATCTAGGAAGTTCATCTGGAGGTACCCAGGATGCACCATGCCCCACTAGTACCCAGCCTTCTGTGGAAATGCTAAAGGAGTTGGCCTTGGCTGTAACAGAGCATGCTTCATCTGCCATGAGAGACTACGCTGCCACTGGAGATGTCCGCTACCTTCTGTCAATACAGCGTCAGCTAACTGCTATACAAAATGATGATGGAGATACGTAAGTATAGATAGCGTAGAGATAATAGTCGCAGTTAATCTCAAATAGAATAGAGCTGTGTGCATTTACAATATAGAGGGTATCGAATGGTCAAGGCGAGACCTCTGATATCTCCTTTCATTGTATTGATATTGATGTATATTAATATTAATGAATGAATAAAGTATTATTATACAGTCAACTCTCCGCTAACGGACACTCTCGTAAGCGGACAGCTCTACTTACGGACACCTTTTCAAATCCCCGTTTTACCTCCCAGTCAAACTCTGTATTTACACATTCCCGTAAGCGGACACTCTCTCGTAAGCGGACGCGGACACTTTTGAAAATGAAAATTGGATTTTTCTTTTGTTTACGCTCTCTCGTAAGCGGACACACCATATAATAATGGACTTTCGGCAATGGAATTTGTCTTTAATTTGCAATAAATCAACAAAAATATGACCTTTTACAGAGCAACAGAACAGTGGGGATCGGTTTTGTCAAATCTCCATTTGTCCGCGGGGAAGCAAGGTGTACGGTTCAGTTGCTATTTTTCTCTACCGATTAAAACGTAATTAACTCTCCCGTAAGCGGACATCCACCCTATTTTTCTTTGGTGTCCGCTTACGAGAATAGTTCTCATAAGCGGACAGCTCTACTAACGGACACTTTTTTCAATTCCCGAGGGTGTCCGCTTACGAGAGAGTTGACTGTATTATATTATTGCGAGACTCCGAGACAAGGCATATTTTTGCGAGCCCGAGACACTTTTTCACTGATTTCCTTTGTTTTCAAAATTCGAGAATCTGAGATGGCTTTTTGCGAAAAAACGAGACTTCAAGACCCACAAAATTTAACCGAAATTTGAGATGTGAGACTAACTTTTTGTGGCCCCTAATATATAAATAATAATAATTAAATTAAAAAAAGCAAGGTTAAATTATCATGGGGTATTTACTACTTTACCAAGGTATTAGCTTGATGCGCTCAATGCTTGAAGATACAACTCTCCCATTGGCTGAAAACAAGCCTAAAAACTGACAGAATAATTTTTTCATTTCATTTCTAGTGCCCTCCATCTTGCTGTCATTAATTGTCAATTTGCAGCCGTCGAAGGCCTCGTATCTGTCATGAAGAGTTTACAAGGAGATTTTATTAACATATTCAACTACTTACGACAGGTTTGTGTTATTGCAATTTTGGTTTGCATTCTTGACAGCTAATTTACAGTCAACCTCCCTACAATGGCCACCTCCACTGAAAGGCCACAAAAAGTTGTCCCGAAGTGGCTGTTGTGGAGAGATTCTACAGTAGTGCAATTGAATGAATGAATTGACTTTATTTAAAGAGGGTGACACGTGACAGCTTACACCAATGACACTGTGGTCCTCTATCAAATTGTGGCTCCTCGCTTCTCCCCCTATGTTTCCCACCCACTTCCGCTCCTCTCCCTCTCTCCTATTCCCTTCCCCCATCCCCTTCCTGCCTGTCCCTCTGTGCTGCATGATATGCAAGACACAAATAACATGGGATAAGATTGCAGCATTGTCTAAACATGTTCACTATTTGTCTTTATTAATACAGACACCACTACACCTAGCAAGTATAACTAAGCAGCCGCTAGCAGCAGAATGTCTACTGCGAGGGAATGCAAATGCAAGTCTCTGTGATCGCCATGGTAACACACCTGTACATACAGCTTGTTCCCATGGTGATGTTGGATGTTTGAGAGTTTTGCTAGACAGACGTTTACGTAAAGAAACTGAGTTTCCTGAAATACACTGGCAAAACTATGATGGTGAGTCAGCTACTCAGTCAGTTGGTCAGTTGGTCAGTTGTCAGACAGTTAGCCAGTCAGTCAGTTGGTCAGTCAGTCAGTCAGTGAGTTGTCAGTCAGTCAGTCAGTCAGACAGTTGGTTAGTCAGTCATTCCATCAGCCAGTCAGTTAACCAGTCAGTTAGCCAGTCAGTCAGTTGGCTGGTCAGTTAGCCAGTCAGTCAGTTGGTCATTCCGTCAGTCAGTCAGTCAGTTAGCCAGTCAGTCATCAGTCAGCCACACTTCAGTCAGTCGGTCACTCCGTCAGTCAGTTAGCCAGTCAATCATCAGTCAGCCACTCTTCAGTCAGTCAGTTAGCCAGCTTGCCAGTCAGTCAATTGGTGGTCAGTCAGTCAGTCAGTCATCAATCAGTCAGTCAGTTACCATGTAGCTAAATATTGTTCTTGTTCTGTGTCCAGGTTACACTCCATTGCACTTGGCTGTCATCAAAGGCAACAGAGAAATAATCAAAATGCTGATTTCTGTAGGAGCAAATGTAGAAACCAAGGTAACAACATCAGTTCTAGAGCTCTGCGCTATTAGTAGTCGTCACAGTAGTCGTTGTTGATAAGTAATGTGTGCATTGTGTTGATGTGAATTGTGTTTTCCAGGATGGCACGTGTGGACGAACTCCTCTCCATCTTGCCATAGAACACAACAATTTGGCTATTGCTGGGTTTTTAATTCTCGAGGTAAGTAGAATAGTTACAGCAGTACTAAGCTGTATACCTCCTCTAAACCTCCCTATCCCTTTATCCTCCTCCCTTCTCCCCAGCCCCATAGCGCAGGCCAAGCAACTACAGTAGCAGTTATAGCAGCAACAATAACATAGCAATAAAATTGACAACAACATTTACTTTGAGATTCAAGTAATAATCAGTTAGTCAAATAGACAGATATCGACTCATCGATTACAATTATCTTTTATCATTGCAGTCAACTCTCTCTCTAGACAGACACCCATCTAAGATGGACACCTTTGTCTGGTCTCCATTGCACTATTTTACTTTAAATCCATTCCCTCTCAGACAGGCAGGCGGCCTTCTCTAAGCCGGATAGCAAAAGTTGTCTGGCTTATAGAGAGTCAACTGTACATTGTGCATGTGTCCAATTACAAGTGAGTTTCTTATGTTTTCTCATTACGTCATAGGCCAAGTGTGACGTCGATTCCTATACCTATGACGACAACACACCTCTACATCTTGCTGCGGGCCTGGGACTAGAGGGACAGACAGCATTGTTGGTAGCCGCTGGTGCTGATACCATGGCAACCAACAGCGAAGACGAGACACCTTATTCCTTGTCCACAACTGCTGAGGTACTAGTTTCTTGAAATTTTATCACTGAGAGGGGGTGAGAGGGGGCTTTTTGTCCAGTTCACTGAATGAAGAGTGATATTTGCTTAGCTTGACCAGAGGAAGAAAAAATACTGTAGAGAGGGGTGAGAGGGGGATTTTGGTGGAGTGGTGCAGAAAGTGAGGTGGAGAACCCTTTTGCGAAAGAACAGGTCATATTGGTTGGAAAATCTTCAAATTCAAATAAGTGTGTTGAATGAAGATTGAACATCGTGTAAAATAGGTGCTACTGAATTTACTGAATAAGCTTTAATTTCAATTCCAAACATAGAACGCTATCTTAAACTTGCACATGCACTGACACTCTATCAGTTGACGCTAGTCGGGGGGACTCTACTTTCTAAGATGTAAGTGTTTCTATCGTATTTCAACAGGTAAAGAAAATTCTCGGTGACGATGAAGTGCCATCTGACGACATGAATACAAGTGATTCAGGTAGAGTACTATGGTACTATTATGGTACGTTGTTGGCTAAGAAGTTGAATGGATGAATGATTGAATGAATGTGTTCATGGATGGATGGATGGATGTGTTAATGAATGGATGGATGAATATGGATGGATGAATGGATGTGTTAATGAATGGATGGATGGATGGATGAATGTGTTAATGAATGGATGGATGAATAATGAACGAATATGTGAATGAATGGATGGATTAATGGATGTGTGAATGGATGGATGGATGAATGTGTTAATGAATGGATGGATGAATGTGTTAATGAATGGATGGATGAATAATGAACGAATGTGTGAATGGATGTGTGAATGGATGGATGGATGAATGTGGATGGATGGATGAATGGAAAAGCGAATGAAATAAAATGATGATTAACTACTTAAGCGAATGAAGGAAGGTAAAAAGGAAATCTCACAAATCTCACTTGCTTTTCAATTTCTATCATTCATCAGATCCTGTCATCAGAGACATGGCCGCCATTGTCAACAAAGACGTCAGAAGATTCACAACTCCACCTGGTAAGACATACCTGTCAAACACGACGGTAGCTCAAGTGTTGTTAGTGGCCTACTAAACGAGAAAGTGCTTAGTGTAATATTTCACCCTTGTTCGACTTCTTTCTAATCTGTGCAGCTCATAGTAGCTTTGAATACCCTGAAAGTGAAGGCACAGGGTGCAACATTGCACACGACATTGCCGTGTGTCCACCTCTACAATTTGTTGCGCGCAATGTTGCAGAAGTAGCTGTAGGATCACACTATTTAACTACGAGTTCGAGTTTTCTATGAGTCAATAGTGACTCATAGAAAACGAGAACGAGTAGTCTAATTGTTTTAATAATTAATAGAAACCAACTAGCATACTACCTTCGATTTATATCAACATTTATTGATTTTTCGCTTTGTTTTTGTTCAAAACGCCCGCTTTTTCGCTACTCACTATCTATCACTCAATAGATAGTGAGTACGTTGGCCAATCAGATTGCAGGATTCGTGATAGTATGCTAGTTGGTTTCTACTAAACTTCAATAAGCTTCAGGTCATGACAATTGCAGAGGTAGATACGCTGCAATCATATTGTCAGTCAAGCTGCAAATCCTGGCATTATTATCAACCGCAACCCTTTCCTCTGTTCGTATCGTGGTGTCTTCAGTCCGAGAGTTATCTCAATCCGTCACATGTCCCTCTATTTCAGAAACAACGAGGTTAGTGACGTCAAGTAACTATGGCAACACTAAAAACATGCAAGCAGCGAAAGACATTATGGACCGTGAAGACTCGGGTGTCGAGGGAGACTCAGGTTTTGGGTCCCACTCGATAGAGAGAAGTGACGGTAGGTACTTGTAGATTTTGGCCCTCGTTTTCTACCAAATGAAGTGCAAGTGTGCTAAAAAGCATAGAGCAGTAATGTATATGCGTTATATAAATATTATATCATATACAGTCATTTGCAAAAATTCTGGCCGCTACGAAATATCAATATATCGGGTGCATTATGGGTAATTAAACAATCGAAAAATCAGGTTAAACGCCAGCAAAGTTGGTAGAAATATTTAGTATAATGTTTATTTTAGTCTTACGTTTGTTGTTTGTAAATTTTGCTTCATTTAATAAGTTAGGAAACTCAAAATAGTATTATTTAATTACCCATAATGCACCCGATATATTGATATTTCGTGGCGGCCAGAATTTTTGCAAATGACTGTATAATAATAATAATAATAATAATATAATGGGCTTGTACCACCTGTCACGTGACTTTTTACATTTTCGCCGAAGACAAACGAAAATATCATAACTGGAAAGAGCATGTGTGGAAAGTTTGAAGGGAAATACGTAAATAGGACAATAGTTACAGGCATTCAAACTTTGCCTTTTTTGTATGGAAATGTGCCTTCTAAGCGAAATTGTCAAAGTGGGAAACTTTGAAAGCCGTTAACTTTTTTCTTATTTGCTTGATTCTTTTCAAATTTTCAACTTTGACTAATTTTAGTATGCTCTTTCAAGTTATGATATTTTCGTTTGTCTTCGGTGAAAATTTAAAAAGTCACGTGGCAGGTGGTAGAGGCCCATTAATAATAATTTATATAAACGATTATATCAAGGACCAAAAATATTCGAAATAACGTAGACTCAGTCGAACAAGAGAAAAAGAAATCCGGATTGGGGAGAGAAGGGGGTGGTGCGAGCGAGAGAAGAAAAGAGGGACTTCAAAGTCTAAAATAACGAGGTGTTCGTATAAAAAGGTCGTTCGACTGTAATTAATTTTGGCGCCATTTTACTCTGTGATTTCAGACTCATTTTCGTTTCCATGCTCTACTCATCCAGACAAGATAATGCGACCAATCACAGACCAGGAGCCTCATTTTGAATTAGACCACAACCAGCCACTGGGAAGGGCGCAATAGCACGTGATTTCCTGAGAATCACGTGATCAAGATATGCACTTGGATGACTCGATGTGCGCATGCTTTCTCACCACTGATCATATCATCGCGGCTTCGTCTCGAGCAGATACTCATCACCAGGCTCCGCAGTGCAAACAGTCGCTCATTCTGGTAGCGTGAGACTGGGAAAGAAATATTTTTGCCTTATTTATAACAAATTAAATGCGTTTTTTTGTCCTCAGAAAAATACTTTTTTTAATATTTTGTAAATATTTTTCTTTGTGAATAGTTTGTTGGTTCGACTACTCGTCAAGTACGTAGAAATTCAAAGCTTTTTTAAGCAATTCTCTACTTTCTCATAGCACATAATGCTTTGTGCCTTGAGAGGTAATACAAAAGAAAATGGGAGCTTTCTGTCAACCATGTAATTATGCAACACCATTTTCTTTTGTACTACCCCTCAAGGCGCAAAGCATTATGAGAAAGTAGAGAATAGGACTCGTGCCAGGCTTCTCTCTGCACGAACGGACAAAGACCGCAGGGGGTTATGGGAAGGTTTTCATAGCGGCCATCTTGTGTGTCCACACAGTAGAATGTTTCGCCTCAGGGAAAAGACATTTTTTCTCGTTCAAAAAAGCATTTATTGGTCTTGTCCGACCAAGACTATTCATTTATTGTTATTTTTTCCTATAAGGTTTGCAAGTTGCTTGCTTGTTTGTTTGTTTCAATCAGCTGATAAAATGAAAGTTATTCGTCTAACCACCATGTTGTATCGAGCCTAGCAAACTCAAAAACGTGCAAGTTCACTCGGATGAAAATTCCTCTCGAGACCGGAAATGACGTTCATTAATATCAATCCAGGGTAGATTAGAAATCTCAGAGAATTGTTCTACCATTCATTACACTTTTACTCGTTGTCTTCCATTCATTTTGTGCTTATTTTATTTTAGATTCATTTAACATTGTAGAAAAATATCAATAAAATTATTTATTATATTTTTTGTCAAAGAACGCACGAAATATGCACAAGAACGCGCGAAATATGAGACCGTATTTTGGGTAGTTACTTCAAACTGGCTTTCCAATCATTCATGCAGAATCGTGTGATGAAAATTGGGTTCGAATTAAGGATAATCAGCGTGCGAGAAATTGACAGTTTTGGCTAGCGCGCGCTCGTACAGAAATTCACTGTAATTTGTTGTTTTTCTTTCACCAAAATAGCTAGTTTCGGTTCTTTGACAAAATATATAATAAAGTGACGCATTAGTCGTGTGGTAAGCATCTAATACGGCTGTGAATTTTTACTCGTCATGTATATTGGCTCGCCTAAAGGCTCGCAAAAATACCAAATGAACTCGTAAAAATACACAGCCGTATTAGAGGCTTACACCCAATAAGATCACTGACATGAAATAATGACACAGATGTTAGTCAAGGACTCGGATATTCTTCGTGAGCATTCGTTTTATTCCGGGTGCCATTCGGCGTTCCATCGAGTTTTCGCTGTAAAATTTTTCTGGTAATGGCAGTCCATTTCTGTCCTGAATAAATTATTTGAATAACATAGATGTTGATGGATAGTATTAAAGCAAACGGGAGTCCAAGGACTGAATAAAATTGATCTAGGAACCCAGGGAGCGGCACCTCTAGTTTGACTGTAGAGAGATTGATCGTCATGCATATCGAATACGATGTAGAAATCAAAACAAAATCACCACTAAAATGACGGACTTTTGGTTGACTAGCTTTTGTATCTGTCTTTGAGTAGAACGACGCTGTAGCGGTTAATGGCCACCAATCAGAGATTACCATTCAACACGTCGACATTTTGAATTCTCTTGCGAGACGTAAAGAACCTACAAGAACTACCAAGCTTTTCGAGTTGTAGTACAGGGAGTAAGCCGCTCCTTGAAGGATTCCAACTGCAGCGAGGTTTGTGATGAATATGGTGGACGAATTCCGTAGTTTCTTGTCCTTGATGACGTACGTACAAGATGGCGCCGTTTTTTTTCAATGGAAGAAATAAAGAAAATATCCATATAAATAAAGGAAATGAAGCCAACAACGATATACGCAGCGTGCTTCTCAAAGCAACTCGACTTTAAGTTTAACGTGTTTAACTCTCAGTCGTATGTGAAGAAATGACGTGTGAAATACTTTATAGTAAACATATTTGATGAGTTGATTAAGGCAACATTCCTTGCGTTTCAAAAATGTTCATATTTTTCACAAAGACATGAAATATGGCAACAAAATGCGCGCCATGTTAAAACACGTGCAAGGAATCGGATATTCTCCGATGAGAACTGTAGCGTTTTCTTCCGGGTGCCATTCGGCGTTCCATCGAGTTTTCGCTGTAAATACGGGCCTTGATGGTAAAAATGCTTTTTCCCGATTCTGTCCCGTAAAAAAGTAGACTATTTAGTAGACTGTTTAATGGATTCCACGAGTTCATTGCAAACGGGAGTCCAAGGGACTGTGAATTGTAGAGCGGCCATTGAGTCTTGGCGTACAGCCAGAGAGAGGAGCGCTGCGATGCTGAAGTCCTCTAGTTCGAGAACTTTTACTGTAGTCGCTTTTTGATTTTTAGTCATCGTCATGCATGATCGAATACGATGTAGATGTATCGAGCTGAAGCAAATCACCACTAAAACGACGTGTTGACCTTGCCTGCTGATACATGAGAAAATACAAGCTTTTCTGATCTGTGTTTGAGTAGAGGCTGACGCTGTAGCGGCCATTAATGGCCACCAATAGCAGAGAATACATAGGCTCGAACACGTGACCAAATCGTTGATGAATGTTCTCCCCTTGCGAGAGAAATCAAGCTAGTTTCGGATACAAGAACCTATAACACGGTCTACCAAAATACATCATTTTTGAGTTTTGTAGTACAGGTTGGCGGTAGAATACCGCTCCTTGAAGTAGCATTCCAACTGCATTGCGAGACTGTTTAAGTGTGTGAATATGGTGGGCACGAATTCCGTAGTTTCGATGTCCTTGATGAAAATTACGTACATAGATGTTGCGCCGTTTGCAATTTTCTTGAAATAAAGAAATTAATGTGTATAAGAAAGGCCTGAAGCCAACAACGGGATATACGCGGCGTCCATGGCTTCTCAATTTCAACTCGACTTTAAGTTTAACGTGTTTAACTCTCAGTCGTAAAAGTGAATACATACAAATCCCATGAAACATGAATACAATACTTTATACATTGCAAAGAGATGACAAAGTCTTGATTTGATGAGTTATTTTTATTAAGGCAAAGCATTCCTTGCGTTTTAAAAATATTCATACTTTTTCATTTTAAAGACTTTGCATGGATTTATAACGGCAACAAAATGCGTGCCATTGTTGAAAACAGTTCTTATCGCGCGTTTGAAAAAACGCAAATTTCTTTGTCCAAAAAAACCTGAATTTTATAACATCGAGATGGGAAATAAAAAGGCCATTTCTCAACCTTTATTTCACTTGCTATAATTATTAATTCTATATTTGGACTGGCTATATTTGGTGGGCAATATTCTAGAGTAATCTGAGAACAGAGGTGCTTACCATTTACTCGGAAAAACCGGAAATTCCGGATGAAAAAAAAAGGTATGTGTCATTCCGATCGGAAAGTTCCGGAAAACTCGGTCTAATATATATGGTACACGCGTCTACGGAAAAAACGAAAAGAGCGGGAAAAGTGGATTACCTCAATCGCTAGACCGAGTTTTCCAAAACTTTCCGATCAGAATGACACATACCATATGTTTTTCCAACCGGAATTTCCGGTTTTTCCGAGTAAATGGTAAGTACCCCTCTAGGCCATGTTAAAGGACGATACATAAGTGCTTTACACAAACTACTTAATTAACTCTGTCTATTCACGTTATAAACGGCGCAGTTCAAGAGTTGTCGTAATTGTAAAACGCAATTAGCAAGCTCAATTAGAACTAAGGAACCTTTATCATTTAATTGTCATTCTGTGTAAGTTCTCGTTCCTACCGAGTGTTTCAAAATGTTGCAGTTTCGAGTTATTGTACGGATCGAACACAGAAAAATATGTTCTGTCCCGTTACGTATACATAATACGCGGTTCAGTTCGCGCCAAACTGCAAGCCGTTAATACTTTATTGTGCGCGCTCTCTTGACTTTTCAGGCCAATTTACAATGAATAAAACTATTTAGCGTTGAATTCGGGGATTTGTAACATACAACTCCTTAAGGACAACGTAATATAAGACAGTATCCTGAAGAACAAAACTAAAACGTCTTTCCTGGCCTCTACTTAAGAGGTCACATGAGGGGGTTTTGTGTGTTGATCAAATTAGTCAGAAAGTATAAAGTCCCTTTCATTGATAGTGCACTTTTACTTTCACGTCGTTATGGTTGTCAGATGATGTTTCGATTCTGAGTTCGCCTGGTGATCTTGCCAGCGTCTCGAAAGTTGCTTTCGTAAGCAATTGAAAGAAATATAGCTTACTTATCTCAAGACAAACGAGCCGTGCCTTAAACTCGTGTCTCTTGTTTAGCGTCCGTAACCAAGCACTTACAATAAAGGTGAGTATTTCCTACGGAATAATCAGAGAAAATTCTAGCCATTGATTGAGCTTAGTATAGTTTTTAAACTACTGGTCTAATCTAATTCTCAAAGTGCCATGCACTAGTTATTTGAATGCTTCGTGATCCGATCCGTGAGTCATTTTCAGATTTGGGAAGTCCAAGCGAGTGTGTATGACATGTGAGCCGTCTGAAGATCAGACTGTGAGTTTACTAGGTGTTTGGTTTTGTAGTTCTTTTCTTTGTAAAAATGCAGTTTGAAATTGAGCCGAATAGAATAAAATATTTAGACTATTCCATTGTCAGAAGGGAGGGTTTTCAGGGCAGTCATTGTGTGGATCAGGAACAATGAAAATTTTGAACGAGAAAAGTAGAAAAAGTCGCTATAGTTTACCCGGCCCCCGCTGCTATGCCGGAACACCCTCAATTATAGATGACAGTACTGGGACGCTAGTGTACTTGCATTACTCCATCAGTCTTATTTTGTTATTTTAAACGAATCTTATAATATTTCCGCAGAATGTAACCGAGAGCTTCCCAATCAACTATGGAGTCTGGAACCAAACACGTGATCTTATCCACCAGCCTCGTCATCATGCAAGTCTTGTCCATATTTGGCAACACCATGCTCTTCGTGATAGTCTACCGCAGACCACGTTTACGTACGCGCACAAATATGTTCATTCTGAATCTTGCTTGCGCCGACCTGGGCGTGGCTCTCCTGTGTATGCCATTCTCGATAGTCACGTGCTTCAAGCAGGTCTGGGTGTTTGGTGACGCGCTGTGCCAGTTTAACGGCTTTGTGAACATTGTGTTTGGGATGTGTTCGCTCATGACCCTGACAGCAATCAGTGTTGAGAAGTATTACGCCATCGTGAAACCGCTGTACAGAGTGATTACGAGACAGCGGGCGATTATGATGCTGGCGGTCACGTGGTTGGAACCTTTGTTGTTTGCTTCGTTGCCGCTGATTGGTCGATTTACTCGATTTGCTTACGTAGAAGGTAGTACACAATGCAGTGTCCAGGACCCAGTCTCCACTGGACAGACAATACACGCGGTTGTTGTATTCATCATCGCTTACGTCATCCCGCTAAGCATCATGGGATTTGCCTACGTCAAAATCTTCAAAGCCGTTGCACAACACAATCGCCGTATCAGCCACACTCGTACAAACAGCACGACTCCTGCTCATGCGCTGTCGAGTCAAACGCAAATCGCGGTAACGATATTCATTATGCTCGTAGTTTTCATGCTCTGCTGGACTCCGTACTTTGTATACGTCATCTACATAACAGCCAATCACGGCAGAGATGACAAATCACGTGATCTAGCCTTGGCAGCCTATTGGTGCGCGTTTATGAACAGCTCGTTGAATCCTTTTATTTACGGCATTCGTAATCCAAGTTTTAGGGCCGAATTTAAGACCATTATCTCGTCGCTAATGGCAACGGTTTTTGATTGGTTCAGATATAGTACAAGTGGTACAAATTCAGTATCTTCAATATCGATTGCTCAACCTGCCGAAAGTCAAGCTTCATCAGACGCTGCCAACGTACGCCCTTTGACCAAGAATAGTGACGTCATATATGTGTGCTGTTACCATGACAACGAGATATTTAAAACTGACTACGTCATGAAAGAACAAAGTAGTTGTCATGAGCTGCACTTTTCTGATGAACAAGTAGACTTTGATTTGCAGCAAAGCCGAACTGTAAATGATAAAAAAAGACAGCACATTTTAAAAATAGATGGTAACTAGATGGGATAAAGCAAGGCATTCCTCGTTGGGGTTGGGGAAATTAGCCATCCCGTACCCAGGTTCCCAGGCTCATCTCCTCCCCTCCTATAGAGCCTGGGAACGAAGTTTCAGGAGACTGGCATACTTCATAATAGTGGCATTTGATTGATACGGAAAGAGACTTTGAACCCCACATAATTACTACGTAAAGACATGTTTGACTCTGGAAAGTGAAAGGTGATTTTACAGATTTTCATCACGCGTTCCACGTCACGTTCAGTAAATCAGTCAATATTCTTAGCGCTTTGAGCACTAGAAAAAGCGCTTTATAAATAATAATAAAGTATTATTATTATTATTATTATTATTATTATTATTATTATTATCAATCTTGCTAAGAAAGAAGGTTGAAATTGAACCTCGTTTTCGTGTCTTCAGCGTCCAAGATGGCGGCAAGATGCAGTGCTACACAGGGAACCCAAACGTTATGACGCGCGGGATTATCACTTTGCCACACTAGGGAGGGAGGGAATCCTTTTACAAACAATAGTGGAACAAGAAAAAACAGAGCCCGAGTTAGCGGGAAACAAACACTTCTAAACGCAGGGGAAATCCCGGGGAAACAGAAATATGGCTCAAAGCATATCAAAACAACTCATTGTGATTACTGTCAACCAAACCTATATAGTCGTAATAGTCTATTCATAGCTCTGTTTGTGGCTACTAACATGTACTAAGGTCAAACTAATCATAGAATATTCCATCGATTCCCTGTTTTGTACCGGGAACGAGGACAGGAAGACCAGAAATTGTGTAGTTTCCAGTTCGGTCAGTTCGTGCTTTCCAAATAAAAACCGATGTTTGAGCAGTTCACCGTTGTCAACGCTTGTGCAACTTCTTCTGTCTGGAACGTAATCGTCTGGTAAGACCAGGAATTGACGTAGTTTCCAGTCCGCGTTTTCCAAATAAGAACCTGTTTTTGTCTACGAACTTCATTTGAGTGTCAAAACTTGTGCAATTTCAAGTTATCACAGCATGATGTAAGTTCCATTAGATGTCACTTCTGGTCAGTAATCCGATCTGAACTGGTTTACTTATTTTCTCATTGTTTTGTCAAATAAGGTTAAAGTATTACCATGTTAACATGACACAAACTGTATTCCTTGCAAAGCTGAACAACAACACATGACCTGTTCATGCACATCGGTTCAAGAATTGCTACAAGACAGTTTCTTACGATGCATAATCGGAATTCAGTAAGTACAGCAGCCATGCAGTTACATCATCAGTGTTTACGTGTAGATATGTGTACACTTCTAGATATTCAGCTTAGAACTTTGTTCTGTTGTCTTTGGACTACTCGGTATTTGCATATGGCTTCGTCTTACGTTGCAGAAACTCACACAAAGGCGGCTCCACTGACTAATGCAAACAAAATTACTGAACCAAAGCTAGAATAACTTTTTACCCGCCAAAGTATTTAACTCTTAGACACTACACCGTTTTTCACAATAGTGCATCAACGGCTTTAAAATAATAGTTTGCTTCCATGTTAGTTCGCGCTTGCAAGAATTCTGTTAATGATTAAGCGAAATATTTAAGACTTACATGGCATGTAGTATGTATCCTGTTTCAGTCTTATAGTTTTCCAAAGTAAGCTCTACAGATTACGTGGATTATATTTAATTCTATGTCGTAAATTTTTGCGCAATTTGTTGAGTAAACTACAGTTTAGTGGCGTCTATTTAGTTGGCTATAAATTCATGTATCGTCGCTCATTCTGACTGCGTTCTTCTCAAGATTTAAGGGTTGGATTAAGTAAGTATTTGCTGCATCAAGATTTCACTCTTGAATCATGAATATCAATGTAGCTGTCTTCTCAGTTCATCTCTGACTAAATCTTTACTGAACATCTTTGCATCACTTGTTTACCCTGCTACAAGACGTGTCATCCCCCTCTTAATTTTGTTAATATATCATTAAAAGCATACCCTGCGAGCAGAGGTTTTTTTCTACTACTTAGTAGTAGTAGTAGTAGTTTATTTATTCACGTGTCATAATTGAGCACAAAACTCTTTTAAAAATGAACGTGCTACTTAATAACTACTTCGTTCCTGGGCGAGTAGAAAAAACCCTCTGCTCGCAGGGTAGTAAAAGCATGTCTGTTAGTGGTCGAAACCATGGCCATGCAGAGGATGAAAAAGTTGAATTTGGTTCTAAGACTTTTCTCAGTTCAGAGAGAACTGACATATCTCGACGAATATTAGTCGAATAACAATGCCGAATCCGTAGTGGTAGATAAGAGTGTGATATTGAGACTTGACATGTTTTCCTTGACAAGGACAAATTGACAATTTTTTGTCATCTACACGAACAAGTTTTCCTTGACAAGTTTTCCTTGACAAGTTTTCCTTGACATGTTTTCCTTGACAAGGACAAATTGACAATTTTTTGTCATCTACACGAGCAAGTTTTCCTTGACAAGGAAAAATTGACAATTTTTTGTCATCTACACGAGCAAGTTTTCCTTGACAAGGAAAAATTGGCGATGTTTTTGTCATCTACACGAGCAAGTTTTCCTTGACAAGGAAAAATTGGCGATATTCGGCTTAATAACAATAAATAAGAAGAACAATAATAACAATAATAATAATAATGACAAACTATAATGATATTAAAACCACGTGGATGTACTGCCATCATGTGTTATTCCCGGAGTGTACGTTACGTCATAGTCGCCATATCGATCCCGATAAGTATAACCTCCGATTACTGCGTCTCTCGAGGCATTTTAGATGTAAGGTGGCCTGTTTAATTTAGCTTTCTTCAACGAGTGTGTTTTCTCCCCACAGCCATTAAGTCCATCCATCATGCATAGCAACATAACCAAACCCGTTGTCATGGAACCAATGTACACTGGCCTAGAGCGTGTGTTTATGGCAGGGACGTTATTACTCATCATGGCAGCGTCCCTAGTGGGGAACATGATGGTATGCATCACTGTCTACAGAAAGCGACGACTACGCACGCGCACTAACTCCTTCATCGTCAACCTGGCCTTGGCTGATTTAGGCGTGGTTACCTTGTGCATGCCTTTTTCATTGATCACGTGTCTGAATAATCATTGGACTCTTGGTGACGTCATATGTCAATTAAATGGATTGGTTAATATTGTATTTACCCAGACGTCTTTGCTGACCCTCACAGCAATTGCTATTGATAAGTATTACGCCATCGTCTGGCCATTAGAGCGAGTTATGACCAAGCGTCGTACTATTGGCTTGATTGTGTGGACGTGGCTGCAACCAGTTGCTATTGCTGTCATTCCTTTTTCTGGGTTGATTAGATACCAGTTCAAAGCAGGTATGCCGCATTTTATTCAGGCCATTTTACAGGTTTATCTGGTTTATCTGGTTAGTTGTGTTTGATAATGCTGATGATGATGGTAATGATATTAATGATGGTGGTGGTGATGATGATGATGGTGGTAATGATGATGGTGGTGGTAGTGATGGTGGTGGTGATGATGATGGTAATGATATTAATGATCGTGGTGATGATGATGGTAATGATGATGGTGGTGGTGATGATGATGGTAATGATATTAATGATCGTGGTGATGATGATGGTAATGAAGATGGTGGTGGTGATGAGGATGGTAATGATATCAATGATGGTGGTGGTGATAATTGATGATGATGATGGTAATGATATTCACACCTCCCTGATTTTAATGGTGATGGTGATGATGATGACTCGTTTCAATTACTTTTTCTTTACTTTTTAATAGGGTCAACCCAATGTGGACCAGAATTCCCTCGCACCCTCATACAAATTATCTATGGTGTATCTGTGTGTATCATCGGGTATTTCCTACCACTATGCATTCTGGGATACGTCTATACGAAGATCTTTCATTCCGCCAAACAGAGCGCACGTCGCATCAGCCGCGTCTCTCTCACCAGCTCAACGCGCACCAAATCTTTCGCAACACACAAACAAGTTGCCATCACTGTCATGATACTGGTGGTCTTGTTTCTAAGCTGTTGGACGCCATATTTCGTCTATGTCATTATTATCATCGCTAAGCCACTGCTTACTACAAACAGACACATCTTGGCGCTGGGCAGGGCGAGCTACTGGATGGCATTCTTGTGCTCAGCTTTGAACCCCTACATCTATGGCGCGCGGAATCCACAGTTCAGGAAAGCATTTAAGCAACTTATTTGCTGTGTATGCCTGACATACCCACTGAAGTTTGCGTCGAGCAAGGAATCATGGGAAGGATTAGGGGGTTCAAATGATTCGAACTCCGTCCATCGCTATGGTTTTGCCTATACTCCCCACGGGCGTCTCTACATGGGGAACAAACGTAGACGTCCCCCAGGAAGGTGGAGACCGAGAAAGTTTAACGAAGATTCTCATTTCAACGCAGGATTCAATGACACTTCATTCAGCGTTCGACGAGAAGTTTCCTTTCTAGACAATCATGTTCTAATATCGCCAAGGAATTCGTACATTGGTCATGACGACGAGCTGAGTGACCAGCGGACTCGTTACCATAGTAACAACAGTAGTGTTGATAGCAACGACAGTCTTGTTCTTATATCGCCAAGGAATTCGTACATTGGTCATGACGACGAACTGAGTGGCCAGCGGACTCGTTACCATAGTAACAACAGTAGTGTTTCTAGCAACGACAATCTTGTTCTGATTTCGCCAAGGAATTCGTACATTGGTCATGACGACGAACTGAGTGGCCAGCGGACTCGTTACCATAGTAACAACAGTAGTGTTGATAGCAACGACAATCTTGTTCTAATTTCGCCAAGGAACTCGTACATTGGTCATGACGACGAACTGAGTGGCCAGCGGACTCGTTGCCATAGTAACAATAGTGGTATTGATAGCGAACATAGCAATGACTATCTTGTTTTATATTGGCCAAGAAATTCGTACATTGGTCATGACGACGAGCTGAGTGACCAGCGGACTCGTTACTATAGTAACAACAGTGGTGTTGATAGCGAGCATAGCAACGAAATTCTTGTTTTAAATTCGCCAAGGAATTCGTACATTGGTCATGACGACGAGCTGAGTGACCAGCGGACTCGTTACCATAGTAGCGAGCATAGCAACGATATGCCATCATCTTCTCCCTTTACAACTTTTAAGAAACTCGATAAATGGAAAGGTGTTGGTGTTGGCAAAGGTACACAGGGATCCCACTATAGGTGTGGATGGATTGAGAGCACGTTATAGTACACAGGAATCCCACTATAGGTGTGGATGGATTGAGAGCACGTTATAGTACACAGGGATCCCACTATAGGTGTGGATGGATTGAGAGCACGTTATAGTACACAGGGATCCCACTATAGGTGTGGATGGATTGCTATAGTACACAGGGATCCCACTATAAGTGTGGATGGATTGAGAGCATGCTGTAGTACGTGAAAACGGGCATTGTTAAAATTATGTTCTCACACTGAGGTGATGTTTGCTTTTGAAATTAAAATTCCACGCGTGCAAAACGAATATATTATGAGACACGTGACATTTATTGTAGTGTTCATCTCTTTTAGCTGGACAACGTTAATTAGCACGGATTGTGAAGAGACACTGTATTTTTTAATAAAGATTATCATCATCATCGAATATCAATGCATGAAAAACTGTACTCCAAATTAATGGGCTTACTGCAATTTTCAAAATCATGCGAACTCAGACAGCCAAACAGTCAACTGGCTTTTGCCGTTTTCGCTTCCGTCAATTATATATGCATGATCAAAATGATCAACAATGATCTCAAAGCACTCTAAATACTTACCAAATAATCAAAAAATATATTTAGATAATACATTATAGTTCAGACCTAATTTCTAGTCTGTATTTCTTCGTTTTTTTGATTTTTAATTTTGATTGATGGAAGCGAAAACAGCAAAAACAAGTTGACTGTTTGGCTGTCTGAGTTCGCATGATTTTGAAAATTGCAGTAACTGACTGGCGAAATATAAAGGAAAAAAAAAAGAAAGAAAAAAAAAAGAAAGTATAAAGAAGTAAATAAAGAAATGAAAAGATGATCTCAAACTTTACGCAAATTCAAAGTGGAAACTTTTCAATGCAAAGAAAAGAAAAACAAAAAATGAAAAGAAGATAGAAAGAAAACAAATGAAAAACGGGAATTAAAGAACAATTATTTTTTTTAGAAAAATAAAAAAAAATTACGAATAAGAAAGAAGAAAAAACAGATTAAAAGAACAAAAAGAACCACAAAGAGAAAAAGGTAAAGCAAAAAAAAGAAAAAAAAGTTGGGCCATCAAGGATTCGAACCTGGACCCGTCAGCTTCAAACGCATTGATTTGCAGACGCGAGCCACGGGACCATACTAATTTGCACAACAATAGACAGTCCATTCACAGGATACACTAGGCAGGAGCCCATAAGTAGGAGCGTCCATACGGTATTGGATAGTGTCACAGCGTTTTCACAAGTGTGGTTATTTTTAGAACAGTTTTCCCGCGAATTTTGACCAATCAGAGAACGTTTCTGGTATGACGTATTTTTTGAATTTTGATGAGATGACAGGTAAAATAAAGATGGCCTCCGATAGCGACAAAGAGTGTTCTTCAAGTGAAATAAACTACGAATCGTCTAGTGATAGTGAGAGCAGGATTGAGTCATTCGGTACAACAGAATCACTTGAAAGTGATAGTGGTGACGATTGTGCTTCTAAAGGCATCCAAAGCAAGTGCCGGTTCGAAGAACTCGAATACGAAGGGACCGACTGAGAAGCTGTTGTAGCGTGTGGATGCAAATAATTAGCCGAAGACTTTCAAATACATATGTCTAAACTATTTCGTCAGAAAGTGAATTCAATTTATTCTTGGATGTGGTTTAGTGGTATCTTGTAATTATCGTTGTGGAGTTTGAAGATTGACGACAAGGCTATTAGCTGCTATTCAAAAACAAATTCGCTGAAACTGCATGATGAGCGACAAGACGAGTGAATCAAATTACAAATAAGACTGGTGAAAGTAAGCGTATTTGTTGTGTCTTTTCTGTTACCTAAAATGACTTAAAAATGGATTGTGAATATTTTTTGTGAGTCTGCCGATTTGAAATATATTAATAAAAACACCTTCATTCAAGTTTTGATGTTTAATTTAATGGATTCACTGAGCTTATTATTTACACACGCTTCACTGTCAATATAAAGACTAAAGTTGAGCGAAACTGACTCAAAGTTGCTTTGTTTTTAAATTCAGTGACTTTCATTTACTGCGCCGGTACTCAGTATTATGCGAACTCAGACATTCAATCGGCTGGAACTTGTCACTGAATTAATCAAATTCAAAACTCAAACGAATTGAAAACTAAACTGATACATTCTTCGACCAAATGATCCATAATGTACTAGCTCAAAATCATATTTGGTTTCCATTTGGTGGGTCTTCTGACTTTTATTTTTAAGTTTTCTGATTTTTCATGTTGATTGACGGCAGCGAAAAACCAAATTACAAGCCAACTGCCTAAATAGACTATCGCTTTCAATGCACCTTACTTGACTTGACTTTGACTTTCTAACGTTTCAGAGGCACAACGCTTCATAATACGTTTGTATTTCTCCGTGAGGTAAACACGCGTTCACATTATCTATCCTCGAAACTCTGCCACGAAACCGCCTGGCCATCACTTCAATTCAAATCCTGTAAGTTCACTTCGTTCGGGAAAAGCAGTCTAGAATTGTAGGTCAAGGTTCAAAGCAGCGGCCTATGGAATCCCGGGAAGTTGTTGGTATGATAAAATTGTGAGTCAGACACAAAGAAAACTGGATAATCCTGACTTTTATTTGTACATTCATCTCTTCGAGTCTTTCGAAATTCCGCCATTTTATTTTTGACGTGAAACCGGAAATGAAACCGCCATACCGGAAACGTTCTCTGATTGGTCAAATGACCTTCTTTCGCGGGAAAACTGTTCTAAAAATAACCACACTTGTGAAAACGCTGTGACACAGACCTAATATAGAGCATGGACGCTCCTACTTATGGGCTCCTGCACTAGGTTATTTTGTCCTCCAAATCAATAAGCGTGCACGATAGCCTAGTGGTGCGGGGCAGTTATTTAGTGGGACTAGGATCCGACTGTTCCCTCCCTCTTTGATCACTAAGCTGATTGGTGTAATGCCCGGATAGCGCGGATGAGGCAGAAATCTTCATCCTATACGTAACATACGGTGACTCGGCATAATGTCTGGGAGTATATGGTCCTTTTTTGGATAAATTGCCGGTATTCATCACTTTTGAACCTGGGAGTCCAGGGTTCGAGTCCCATCCCGGAGGAGTTTTTTTTTTGCTGCCTTTTCTCCTTTTTCTCCCTTTCTTTCTTCTTTAAAATCTCTATTACTCGAATAAACCCGGTTAACCGTATCTTATTTTACTTTTTTTACCATTTGCATGGGCTATATCAAATTGATCAAATTCCCCATCTACTAGAGCCCAGTTCCCCTCGACTTTGTTTTGGCGGCCATTTTGTAATTTTGTTTCAAGAACAAGCAAGTCGTCCTGCATAAAAATGACTGTCGAGCTCGCAGTGTGGTTATAATAAAGAAGAGAGCTATGTCGTGGTTGAGAGTTTGTCCGTATACAGCAGTTGTTAAAATTCTGGTAAGTAATTTTATCGTTTTGTAATTAAATCAAATGAAAATCAGCTGTTTTGGACATGAAGTTGTACACCATCCCACACGATCTGCTCTTGCATTGTACTTATAGTACTTGTACTAGTACTGTTTAGTGACAGCACTCTTTACGTGCAAGACTAAAACTATTGCCAACTGGAAGAAATAAGCCAGGTTAAGTTCGCTCGCTCTACAGTGAATTCGAAACACATTTCAATAACATACAAAAGGCATATGGTCCCGAGGCCTGCCTTCTCTCTGTCTCTGATGATAACTTTTCTAGTAGAAAGCGTTAGCCTTTCACCTCTTCAAAAATGTTTATGTCTTGTATATAAATTAAATCCTGTTCATTTTTTTTGTACAATATTTTGTTATTGATAATGATATTGATGATACAGTCATCATCATCATCATTGTTGTCATCATCATCAATGCCATCACTACTATAGATACATGTATACTACTGACTTATAAAGTGGGATACCAAATTTGCATATTATAAGTTGTCTCCGTACTTGTTATCAAATTTTGAGACCATATATATAATAATAATAATAATAATAATAATAACACTTTATTTAACAAGGATGTACATTGTAACAGATAAAGCTATGCTTTTTTCCAATCTGGTCCTCCTAAGTAATTACTAATGATAAAATTATAAATATATGAACAAACTTCAAATATGATTGATTCTAAATACTATATTGAGTCCTCCTAATATACGCATATTACATGTGTAGTGAACCCTTTAGGCCGATCGTCAACATGATCATCATCATCACTGTCATCATAAGCATAGAGTAGTTTTCGTATGACTGGGAAGTAGTTACGACTAGGTTTGTGCTGTGTGGTGATGGTACCGTGCTGTGTCTAAGCATTCTGATTGGTTGATCAATGATTTTGCACACTGTGATTGGTTGAATAGAATGTCTTTGATTCTGTACCATGACTATGTGCTGTAGGTGTTCCACTAATACTTGTAAACAACAACTCTAATGTTTGTAAGTTACATTTATATGGTAAATACTGCCTTCCCTGCCGACATGCAAGCACCTGCCTATCATATTATGTTACTGACAGTAATTATATTATTGTTATTGTATTTTCACAGTCCAACAGCAGCCACAGATTCATTCTTCCCACTATATCTGGCATTCCAAAGACATTCAACAACCAATACCGCCTTCCCTGCCGATATGCAAGCACCGGCCTATCATATTATGCTTCACCTGACTTTCCCCCAATTTATCTTGCACAGCAGACTTTAGAATCTATACACACTATGACCCATTTGCCTTGGTGGGCTATTATTATGGGTATAACAGTTACACTCAGAACAGCTATAACACTGCCGTTAGCAGTAAAACAGAATAAGCTAGTAGCAAAAATTGAACTATTACAACCTACTCTAAAAATGATGTCAGATGCATTGAAACACCGTGTGACAGTAGACTGTAAACGAGCTGGAAAGACTGCATCCCAATTTGAAACAATACACAAGAAAAAGGTAAAATGAGTTAAGGGGGCTCTAACATCAAATTTTGTCGCCGTTTCTTTTTCACTTCCTTTTGTTTAGTGTCTTCTCTCTCTTTTTTACGTGTAGCATAGACGTATGATGTATGAGCTATATCAGAACGAGGGCTGTAACCCTATCAAGATGTTTATGTTGCCATGGATACAGTTGCCATTATGGATCGTTATTTCACTCGCGCTTAGAAACATGACTGGCACAAGTTATACACAAAGGATAGGTAAAGGTAAGGATTCCATTCCAGGAAAAACGTACTTAGAATAGAAAGCTTAAGCACCAGAAAATTCTAGGACGGGAACGTGAGGACGACAATGCACTCACTGACAAATAATGTTTTCAAACGACTGTGATGGCAAATATCCATGACGTGAAAACAGGTGAAATGCCATCGTAGATTTCCGTCACAGACGTCAACAGTCATTTTGAACATTATTTGTCAGTGCGCGCTCCGTCGTTCTCACTTTTCCATCCTAGACAACAAAAAATTAAATTAAATTTCCTTTAATAAAACAATCTTCTATTTTAATCAGAAAACAAATTAAGAATTTTTATAAAATAAGTAAATAACTTGAGAAAATAATAAATATTTGTGTATTTTCATTAAAACTTAAAGACACTGCGTCCAATCCCATGATGCCTTGCACCAATGTTTTGATTTTGTGTTTACATGAACCTACTAAAACTATAATTTAATATAGACTTTAGATAGAACACAGTATTGTTTTTGGTCAGGGTTGTTGGTTCAATCTAACGCCAAATCATCCAGATTGTTTTCTGATCTGAAATCAATTTCTGTACATGAATATACCTTGTGCACTCAAAGCATCTTGGACTTGGACAGTAAACACTAATTATATTCACATTACTCACACTGAGGCCATCTTGGCATGAAAATGAGGTCACGCATGGTAAATTCATTGTTTTCACTGATAGTTTACACGCGTGACCTCGTTTTCATGATAAAAGTATAATAATAAATAAAGATTTATATAGCGCAAATTAGCAAATAGTTGTTCAGATGCGCTTTACAACTATTTAAAAAAACTAGAAAAATAAATATTTATACTAGTACAAATATATCAATATATAATAAGTACAAAGATACAAACCAAGATGGCCGCTTTGTGATTAAAGTGAATACAGTATTATAAAGAGCTAGTAACAACAAATAACACTATGATATGAACAACATATACGTCAGAAAGTGATCAGAACTTTGTTTGATCTCTTACAAATGCTTGGAGATCAGACTGTACCGTGTCACGAGTCCCAGTCTCCCTCGGCCAAAAGAACATACTTCGGAGAAACTTCAGAAACTGCTGATTTTCCAACTTTGAACTCGAATATCTCGAAAAGTAAACCAAAGTTTTCAGTGAAACTTTGGAAATCGACATAGCTGTTACCAAGCACTACAAGATTGATTAAGATAAAGTTGTTTTGGGCTTTGCATTTCACCTTTAAGTTACATGTATGTAGCATTTTAAAATACCATCTGCAGTACATTTTTACAGTCATGTAAACCATAAATCACTCTATTATACTCTATTAGTTGCTCTCCTAATGCCAATGTATGACATGTACAAGATTTGACATTTTCAATGATGTTACACTGAGTGAAACCTCTTACGGACCTCTATTCAGCGGCCACTTTTCAAGGCCCCGATTTTTTTGTCAGTCAAGCTCTGTAAATTATACCTCTATTAAGCGGCCACCTCTATATACAATAAGTAATAACGGCCACTTTGCAAAGTCCGATGGTGGCCATTATATAGAGGTTCCACTGTATTGCACAACCATGTATTATTTTGTATCATTCTTTATCCCACTGAATCCTTTACCATACAGCATCTCAGTGAGATATTGAAGTGTGGTGAACAAAGACGTGTTGTTTTTCATATTTTTTCTGTTTCATCTACTTAGTTTGCCTCGTCGTTACTTTCTTCTCTTTGTTTCTTTATCTTTCATTTCAGTTTTCCTTTCTGTGACACTTGCTCTTAATTGTTGCAATTGGGAACTTCTCATTTCTTCATTTTCCCATTTCTTTCCTAAACGGAATTTTCCATTCTTCTTAAAAGTTTGCCAATCCTACACTTCATGTTAACCATTTTCTCTGGAATTACTCTACTTCAAAAAATATCTGTAAAAAACTGTGGCTTCTCACTATGTTTCTTCCCATTTCTTCTCATTACAATATTTTTTCAGGTTTTTCTGTGGAAGCTTCTCGTGTATTTCACATGTAAACTTTAACCTTTAAAAAAAAGACTTTCAAAAAGTCGGTTTCTAAGTGAAAAAGGTAAAGCTAGTGTTTTACTTTGAAACACGAGGAGTGGTTGCCCAATCTTCCGAGCCAGGGGCTCATTGTTCCCCCCCCCCCCCCCCCCCCCCATTTCTCTGCAGATTTGCATGGAAATTGCTCCCACTTCCATCTACTCTCATCCTTTCTTTGAATTTCTTCCAAAAGCAGTATTTTCCAAGTAATTTGGGTTTTCTATATACTTTGCCTTGGCATTTCTCAAGATATGTTGTATCTCATCGTCTGTCAAATCCTTGACATTGATCTTTCTTAGTTCCTCCTCTAAGGCCTTGGTTTTGCATGCGTCTGCCTCGGTCATCTCCTTATCCAGTCCTGTATCTCTAAGCAGCTTGGCAATGTTTCTGGGTGATTTAGTTGGTGATGAGTACTGCCGCATGAGCAGTGCTCTCGCTGTCACCCTGTCTGACAGCAGGTCCTTACCTGCGGCGAGGGTAAAGGCGTAGCTATAGTGGTGCTTGGGGCTTTCCAGCTCTTTTTCAACCCCATCTTTGTCCTTGATACCAATTGAGAGCTTTAGTTTGTGAATATCGTTGGAAAATTCAAACATTTTGAACTCCAGCTGTTCGACCTCTTCACAGAGAGCTTGGAACTTCTTAGTGATCTGATTGACGTCTAGTTCTTCTTCGGTTGGATTTTGCTGTGATGTTTTGTCATTGACTTGTTGGTCATCAGTGGGTTTGTGGTATTTGGAAACCTTGAAATCTCTAGTCGTTTCCTTCGCTTTAGTGTTGGTATCTTGAGTACTTTTGGGTACCACACCCATAGTTGCCTTTGAAGTTGTTTTTGTGAGGTTTCTGGGATTGGAGTAACTTGATTTCTCTTCTCTTCCATGGGCAAACGTCCTTTCCATCACTCTATTCCCACTACTTCTATCACCACAATCATCCATGTTGTCGCCTGATGAAGACGAGCCATATTCTGGTACTTCATCCAACTTTGACGAAACTTTAGAAATTCTCTCCTTCCTAGTTGACAGTGTTGGGCTTCCTGTGCCTTCGTTGTTGGTTTTCCCGCCAAAAGACTTCAACTCAGGTTTCGATGATGACGTCATGAGCATAAACATTGGATTTGGTGTCCATTTGTCCGATTCTTTGGGTGTGGCTTTGGGGGGCAGACTTCCTCTGGTGGGCGTGGTCGGTGCTTTGTCCTCATTGGTCTTACCCTTGCTGGTGAAACTCCATCTCTCTTGTTCTCTGGCGTTTTTATCATTATCTCGGAACTTCCATGGTTTTATCTCATTTCGTTCGCTCCCGTCCTCTCTGGACGAGGTACCTGGACTCCTGTTCACCTCATAGGTTTTCCAAGCGAAGCCTTTCTTCTCGTACTCTTCGTCCGAACCACTAGTCGATGGTACAGGTGATGATGATAATGATAATGATGACAGCGATGATGATGATGATGGTTCCTTTGTTCCAAGAGGCTTTTTCTTCGGGCTCTTGATGTACTCATACTTAGCCAAGGTATCCATAGTCACCGTTTCAAAGGTGTACTTTCTGGGACTGTGCTGAACGACGGTATTCGTTTCCTCGGGCGATGTCAAACTTCTTATCGAAGACGCCCGCTTTACGGGGCTTGTTGGTGGTGTCCCCTTGCCTTCTAGAGCTTCTAAGCGAGATCTCAAATCACTACAGCTGGAGGCAGATCGTGTCAGCGTGGATTTCTTGGGACTTTTTGCAATCTTCTCGGCGAGTAGTTCGGTGTAAAGTCGTTTTGTTTTGTCGTCTGTTTCCCACCATTTGTAGCCAGTCTTTGACGGCGAACCTTTCATGCTGTGGGTTACATGTGGAGATAAAATATAATTAATAAACGAATTTAGTTCTATTGTAGATATATTTAACAATTAGACTACGAGTTCGAGTTTTCTATGAGTCAATAGTCAACGAGGCGCGTAGCGTCGAGTTGACTATTTGAACTCATAGAAAACGAGAACGAGTAGTCTAATTGTTTTAGTAGAAACCAACTAACATACTACCTTCGAATTTATACCAATATTGATTGCAGTGATTTTTCGCTTTGTTTTTGTTCAAAACGCCGGCTTTTTCGCTACTCACTATCTATCACTCAATAGATAGTGAGTACGTTAGCCAATCAGATTGCAGGATTCGTGATAGTATGCTAGTTCAGTGGTTTCTACTAATATATATTAGTTATATTGTAGATATAGCAAAATGACTGGCTGGCTCGATGACCGATTGAGTATTTTTATAATGATTTCGTACTAAATGGATCGTTTAAATAAAGTAAATTATTATTATTGATTGATTAATGAATGGATAGATTCATGGATTAGAAAGGGAGAAAGAATCGACAAACAAAAAAGGACTAGCTGACTCGATGAAAAGACTGACTGACTGAGCTTAATGAATGAGTATGAATGTATATATATGATGTACTTAATTCAGAGACTCGATGACGGACTCGACTGACTTACGCGACTAGAATGAAAAGGAGTATGGGTAAAAATGAATGAATAAATAAATAACTATCAAAAAGAACGTCTCTGACTGAATATGATCATATCTGCTTCATGGATGTAGAAAGGCGTAGGCATACATTTACAGATTCACCTGAAGGAAGGGAAGAGGGGATTAAAAGAGGGAAGGAATTATCTTATCTACCCATATTTTCGAAGTTGCGTAGGCTTGAAGTACAACATGTAAGTTTGATTAGCTGTATACATTCACAGACGATGGTTCTGTCACTGCTCTCTGCCCCGACATGGCTTCAGAAGGTGCTCTGTGGTTTCCTAATCTCTTGGTCGCAGATCCTCTGATGATTATACCATTCGCTGTAGGACTGTTTAATCTTACAAACATCGAGGTACGAAAACCACTCCTATTGCGCATGTCACGTTTGGACCAATCAGAAAGTGGCATAAATTCTCTTGTCCAATCAGATCGTTTTATTTTGTCACGTCGTTGAAAAAAAAAGATGCCACGCACTAAATTTTGATCTCAGCGCGTTTTACAACCGAGTGAAAAAACTGACTGAAAAAAAAATGGGTGAAAAAAATGGGTAAAAAAAATGGGTGAAAAAAATGGGTGAAAAAAATGGGTGAAAAAAAATGGGTGAAAAAAATGGGTGAAAAAAATGGGTGAAAAAAGCTACCAAAATCGTAAAAAATATATATATCTGAGAATTTTTTTTTAAAAGATAGATGTTTTATCGTGACAGGTGAGGTTTCCTCGCTATTTATTGTTAATCTATCATCGTTTTATTATTTAACGTTTTCAATTCACGGTTATCGAGTTTTCCACGCTTTATATTAATTAACGTAGCATTTGAATTCGCATTTACGCAAAGAAAAACACGACAGTAACAGCGCCTAGAGCTGGGCGAGAACCATGTACAATAGATTTAACATCGATGTTTACGCGAACAACAACAAGCATAATTCTCACCTGAACAAGCGACGCTTCAGCTATGCGGCGAGCACCTGAGCGTTTCAAAGAAGGCAAAAACCTTATAAATCGAGTACAAGAGATCCTCGCTAATAGAACTTCTTACCAGTGCATCCCAAGCTCTTAGCGTTGTTTGTGTTGAAAACGGTTCACTCCTAGTCGCGTTGTCAATGGTGACACACCACTTGAAGGTGCGGCTTGTTGCCAAGTGGATTACTCGCTGTGTTGTGACTGGCTGAGTTGAAGTTCAACCGGTTTTAGCGGCAAGGTGGGGTAGTGACGACACAGTGACTCAAGCTCGAACCATGACATTATAAACTGCAGAACTACGCTGTCATGTCGTGAAAATATCTCGAAAAGATTAGTTTTTACCTCGTTTTGTTTTCTTGAAGCGTTTATTAATCAATCATTTGAATCAACGTTGGTTGTTTGCGATAGACGCCATCTCACTGAGTCACCAGCGCATTAGAAGAATACTCTCTTGTTGTTAGCACTTGAAAGACAAGATGGCTTCTCATTCGAAGGCAGGAGACTCTCGTAAAATTCATGGACTTTTACAAGCTGGTACTGAGAAGAAAAACAATTTCTCGCTACTAAAACGAATCATGTGACATGGAAAACGTTTTAATTAATCGTCTGCTTCTTTTTTGCTTTTCTCGTTACTAGCGTTTTTTTCTCTACATTTTTATTCTGACGGAACACAAAATACGTTTTCTTGTCTGTCAAATAATTGTTTTTTATCATGAAACATTTTTGTTTTGTTCACGTGATCTTTTTCAACCTGTTGATATGATAAACACGTGATCACTAGACCTGTTCACGTGAATGCAAGATCTCTGTTCTGATTGGTCCAAACGTTAATTTAGCGGGTAGCGCGTCTTGTAGCAGGTGGGACGCAGGGATGAAAGAAAAGTTATAGAAAACAAAATAATAATGATCTATTCGCACCTTTTACACTTAGATACATGCATTGCGCCGCAAAGACCCTACGAGAAGCCAACGTATTATTACAAACTCACTTCGTACTCTGTCTGTTGTGATGATTATGTTTGCTTCACAAGTACCGACTGTAAGTTCAACTTTGACACCTCAATGATACAATACAAATATCTCCCCACCTTTCCCCCTCAGAATAAACTTGACCCTCACCTCCCCCCATATGATAAACTGTCTGTTGCGATGATCATGTTTGCTTCACAAGTACCGACTGTAAGTTCAACTTTGACACCTCACGGTACAATACAAATTTCTCCCCATCCCTCCCCCTCAGAATAAACTTGACCCTCACCTCCCCCATAGGCTATTGACAAGGTTCCAGTTCTCACTCTTAGTGTACACAGGGATCCCATTATCAGCCAGTAACTCTGGTGAGCTTAATCTGATACAGACTGTTAGCAGTCGCTACTATGTGTGTTTTTTTTCTATGAATAGATAGATGTACGAGCATGAAGGACGACGGGATTCATGCTCACTCCCTCAACTTCTTTATTGAAACCCATGTCACATCATCCTTATGTCTCCCTCTTCTATCTCCCCTCCCTCCCCAGGGGCGGATGCAGGATTTTTTTAGGAGGGGTGCACCATCTTTTAGGAGGGGGTGCACCATTTATGATCAGGACGTACACAAACTCAAGCTCCAATAACGCAGTAGATATCAGCTCATCCAGGGGGGAGGGGTGTGCACCCCCTGCACCCCTCCCCTAGATCTGCCCCTGCTCCCTCCCTCAATAAATACCTGACTATCTCCCTCCCCCTTAGGCTATGTCATTGTACTGGGCAGTATCTGCAGGATATGGAGTTAGCCAGAATCTTATCATGAAGATACCAAAGGTCAGGCGACAACTAGGAATCCTTAAAACACCTAGTGAAAGCAAGCAGCCATTTAGGGATCTCAAGACTCTACTAGACATCAAAGTACAAAACTTTATACAGAAACAACAACAAGACCCATGGAAGAAAAAGCTTTAATATGTGTAATTATGTGAGTATAAAAAATCCACTAAGGTGCGGTATTGCAGAAAGACTATGCAAATTAAGGAAATTGACACAACTTCGTTTGTCGTTTTCTAATAAATTGACTGAGCTTGCATGATTTTTCCGCAATATCGCACCTCACTCAAAAAATGGTAGTCTCCTTCACACAAAGCGCTGTCATGAACTCATATCCTTAGTGAACTTCCCTCTTATTTTGAGGGTCATGGTTGTTTCAGATGTTTTTTCTCTGGCTCCTTTCTTTCTAGGGCGCTAACGCTCAGAAGAACTTTATGGGTATCTTTTGCAGCATTGAATATCTGTGCGTGGAGGGAGAGACTACTAAACCACAGGCAGCCCAACTCTTTCTCCTGAGGCTAATGTCATGGGCTTCCTGTGGTAGAGCAAGCAGGACAATCCACAGGAAGCCCAATATATTATCCTCTACCACAGGAAGCCCAATATATTATCCTCTACCACAGGAAGCCCAATATATTATCCTCTACCACAGGCAGCCCAATATATTACCTCTACCACAGGCAGCCCAATATATTATCCTCTACCACAGGAAACCCATCAAAAAACCTAATATATTGTTAATAATTTGATAAAGATTACGACAATTTTTAATTTAAACATGTTTCGGCAGTGCTGCTGCCATCATCAGTAATTTAATGAGTGATCTATACAATGTATGAGCTTATATATAATATATCAGTATGAAGAACAAAAGAACATTGAAGTATGTGATTACAGTGAAAGTTTTAAATTTACATGAGAGACTTGTTGATTTAAAGAGGGCTTTTTCCAAAGGATGTGAATGGCTTCCTTAATTTTCAATTCATTACTAAATCTTTATCCACCAGCAGTCCTCCTAATAATGAGAATAACTGTACAAATACTTTTTATTTTAAACTCCCTTATATAGGTAAATTTTCTCAAATCACACAGAAACGCATTCGCATTCTTCTTAAGCGGTACTGCGATAATATTGATATCAAGGTAGTGTTTTCCGCGTTTAAAATAGGTTCTTTGTTCAGTGCGAAAGATCCTATCCCTAGTGGGTTCCGCTCGAGCGTAGTTTACAAATTTTCTTGTGCAGGCTGTGGTGCCTGCTATGTCGGTGAAACCTCTCGACACCTTACTACGCGCATGCATGAACACCTTACTACGGATAAGGCCTCTCACATTTACAAACATCTAGAGAGCTCGTCGGAATGTCGAGTCTTATGCTCCAGTGAATCATTTAAGATACTTGATCAGGCCAGAACTGGCTTCCAATTGAAAATTAAGGAAGCCATTCACATCCTTTGGGAAAAGCCCTCTTTAAATCAACAAGTCTCTCATGTAAATTTAAAACTTTCACTGTAATCACATACTTCAATGTTCTTTTGTTCTTCATACTGATATATTATATATAAGCTCATACATTGTATAGATCACTCATTAAATTACTGATGATGGCAGCAGCACTGCCGAAACATGTTTAAATTAAAAATTGTCGTAATCTTTATCAAATTATTGACGAAGCTTCTGCTCTCAAGACCATTTGGAAATATATTGTTAATTTTAATAATAGGAAATAATTGGAGTTGTCTGTGGCCTAACCTGGTATAAATATGCCACCAGAAAAAGGTATTTGAAATCAGAGGAGCATAGTGTATTATTGGTAATCCAATGGCAAAGCTAATAAAATAAATCATAAATACAGCCATCTCCATGCTGTCTCTTAAATGTGGAGAGTTTCCAGGACATTCCAAGTCAAACTAAACAGTTCTTAACAACAGGCTTTAATATGTTCTCCAAATAAATAGATGTACATATTTTCAAGTTCAGAATAAATATGAATTTTCATAATAATTATTGTTTTTAAAACTTTAAGAGTAAATAATATATTTGTGAATTTTTATGAAAATCAATTTGAACAAAGATTTTCTTCAACACAATGCTAACAGAAAGACAAACAACTCCCTCTAAACCAGACATCCCCAGGTTAGTGAGGTGGCATCCTTAGAGTGCAATACACCACATCACGGTTCTGTTCAGTAGCCACAAACACTAGTGTATCAAGTTGAGGTTGGCATTGATGTTTTCATATCTTTACTGTATCAATGTCAACCGTGGCTACGGAAACATAACTGTGATGTATTGCAGGGGATCCAGGAACTTTTGAGAGGGGGGGTCCAAACGTATATTAAGGAAAACCTGTTGGACCTATTCACAACCAATCAATTGAACCTCAGGTATGACAGGGGGGCCGGGCCCCCCCCCCCCCCCCTGACCCTCCCTGGATCTGCCACTGTATTGGTACATGTAAAATAAATCAAAAATAAATCAAAAAAGGGGGGCTGGTTTGGAGAGGTGTCTATCCTCATTAAATAAAGTGTTATTATTATTATTATCATAATCATAGAGCCATGTTTAACTTCGATAGGTGTCTGGATTATGGGGGTGTCTGTCTTACGGAAAATGGACTATAAGTACTTTAATCGCTTATAATTCCCCACCATGCTCTTTTTCTTCAATGTCCTGCATTTCTTTCTTAGTGATAGTCCTTCCATTACACAAACATGCATTTCTCTGCGCCTCTTTGTACGCTAAACATCCTAGTGCAATAGTCCCGGAGTAAAACAAATCTGACGAAGTCTCGCATGCTTGTAGGTCTCTCTTACTCATCCTTTTCCCAAGGCCTTCTAGTAGACACACGTTATCAAGACACGACTTGAAGTCTTCATCACACTGTGATCTGTCATTGTTGCATGTGTCGTAACATTTGTCATGTATATTGCAGCACTCGGTAAATCCTGGTAGATTACTTGTGTCTATCTAGAGAGAGAATAGCAACATTGCCAGGTTTTTTTAAATGACAGCAAACATGTATAATAATAATAATAATAATAATAATAATAATAATAATAATAATAATAACTTTATTTAAGTGTCAAAGTCTTCTAGCAGAGCACAAGTGCTCCACTAATCGGGGACACTTTGGTAGTATAGGTCATAGGCATTGCACAGTTCCATAACCTTGTGTATTGTTCAGATCCATCATGTGCCTTAGCACAGTTTACAATATTTGCGACTACCCCAGACGAAAAGTCTTGTACATGTATGTGTACATATTTATAAAATAGTTGAGATATTACATTGTATTTCTAGTGCACATGCATGTCTGGCTACCATGTTTATATCAGAGGACAGCGATTATATCGCGCAAAATCATAAAAAATCAAAATCATCAAAATCTATTTATACAAGCAATTTAAGCTGGCCACTTGTATCTAGTATATACATGTACTGTGATATAAACGCTCAGGGAGATGTAGAGCATGAGAGAAGCAAGAGAACACTCACTTCGTCTCGTGTTCCTAGGTGTACTACTCTCATGCTCTACGACTCCCATCGTGTTTATATCAGAGTATATAGACGTCATCATATACATGTAGTACCTTTAGTCCCATAGATCCACAACCATTACTTGTTGGTTTATGATTAGAATTGGCTAAAGGTTTATATCCTGGAAGATAAATAAATAATACTCTGTGACATTGAAGTCATGTTAGTAGTACTTTAATAATATTCATGAAAAAAAATATTGATTCTGATTGGCTAAGAGCAGTGCAGTTGAAAAGTTACAAATTATTATAATTTTCATGAATATTATTAATTGGTAATCATACGATTTCTCGTGCAATTTGGAATAATTTGCACTTGTGTGTTTTTCAAAGAGCTCAAATTGCACTCGCTCTATGGGCTCGTGCAATTTTGATACTCTTTGAAAAACACACTCGTGCAAATTAATTCCAAAGATTGAACTAGTAGTAGTAGTATCTGTAGTATAGTACTAAATAATGATATTTCTAGTGTTAATTAGTGATATTTAGTACTATTTAGTACAAAACGTTGCATGGTTTTAGTGTTTGTACTCTACTTTATACAGCTATATTTTTTACCAATTGATTAATATTGTAAACATGTCTTTATTCAGCTGTTCGTTCAGCTGTGTTTGATCAGGTGTAACAGGTAGCAGTGTTATAGCCAATCACATCGTACCAACTCACAAACTACGTTCAAGTTAAACCTCCAGGGCAAATACAATATAATTTTCACAGGCCAAAACACGAAATAACGATTAAAGAATACTAGAAGACTTATAGTTATACGTCGTTTATTTTTCAATATTGCTAGCTTCATAACATAAAATAATATTATTTGCGTTTGTATTTAAGCTTACTTCGCGTTTCTATTTCAATTAGTGTCTTTTACATTAACTTTGAGCCAAGTAAGACAATATAATCATAAGTACTTGATAAATACCATTGCTAAACAGGGCAATGGTATTGAAGGTTTATAAACTTTCATTCAAGAACTTTCAGAAATATTTAGAATTGTTTCACAATATTATTTCAACTAAGACGGCTTTTTTAAGGTCACTGGTTCCTCGTCGCTTAACACACTTGAATCACTTTGAAGCTCAAATCAAACCTCAAAATTGGAACTTGGAGAGAATTACTATTAAATTCTAGTTTACAAGACGAATAACTCTGTTGTCAGACTTACCGTACGAGCATTTGAAGACGCATTGACTTCCGCCAGACAATTCAGCTAAAATCTTTGCCAGATCGCCCAGTCCTGCCGAGGGACGTTCACTACCCGATACTAATTTAAGAAAGAAAGCTAAATATAGTCCGCAAAGTATTCTAAATGTCACCATGATCTCAAAAAATTGGTTTAAACTCAATATTGCACTCGCCAATAATTTCAATGTTCCAGGCGTTTCTGCAGACCTACTTTGAGCCCGCGATTGTGTCCGCTGTTCTACAATGACGTCATGATGTTTTTTTTCTTTCTACCATGACGTAGTTAGGCTCTCTCGCAGCGTGTTTAGTGTCGTCACGCATACTAAACACGGCTGCGAGGGAGACTATGACGTAGTTGGCATCATCTAAGTGTTGAATATAAGAGCTTGATACTAGTATCTATAATTGCTCAAAGCGTATTAGTTCCTATGTGGATATATTCAATGCGCTTCCCAAAGTTCACTGACGCGCTTTGCATCGCAATCAAGAGTGTTTTTAGTACAGTGGAAGCCGGCCTTACGGACACCCGGTTAATACGGACACCCGGTTATCACTAGCCTGCGTAGCATGCGTTTCTTTCCCGGGGAAACTCAAACGAAAAAGTTGTCTTTGATACGAAAAAGTACCCTGTGTTTACGTTTTGGCCACGCGAAACCTAATACGGTGCAAAAAGCGGACACATTTTCGCTGCTAACAAACCCCATTTTTGAAAACCGCTTTTACCTACAAAAGTCTACTCGACCAATATATTCCCCCACCTTGTATTTTCTCAAAACATATAGTTTCGAGTGCAATGTGTAAAAATTGAACTCGCTTTTTCAAATTAAAATTTCACGCATAATTATATATACCCTGGTTCCAGAGGCTTTGTTAAGCTCTGATAAACACGAAATGTACGCCGCGAAGCGCGCGAGCTGCGAAGCAGCGAAAAAGAAAATCAAAGTCTCTGGTCGCGGCCGTTACGAATCTCACTTTCATGCAGACACCTAATCAATGACAGCCGTCAAAAATGTCAAATACAATCGACCAATCAGCGAACGGGGATCGTCTGATTTTAAATTGTACTGATTGGACACCCGGTTAAAATACCTCGCTTCACACACTGCGTCTCGTCCAAACAAGATGGTGTCCGTATACTAACCGGGTTAACACTGTCCGTCTCGAAAAATCTTCCAGAGTATATTCAGGCCTGGGGTTTGTTAATCATTAAATTACAGCAGCTGAATCGAAATCTATGCTACTTTTATTATTATTTGCGCGGCCACTGCTGTTTCGTACAAAAACAACTGTATAAATACTGTAGTTTCCCCCATAAAATAACTATGCTAGGTTATCACGCGCATGCTCTAATTGGCCAAAGGATGCGTATTCCGCGTGCTTTATGAGAGCACATAGCACGCGCGTGCAGATATTCAAACATTTTTGTAACGAACAAAACCCGGTTGAAACACTTGCCTTAAAATCGACAATGTGTAAATTGATCGCTTTTTAATTAAAAAGAAACAGAAAACTTGTCCACTGTGCTATGTGCAGATTTATAGCACTTGGGGACTGATCAGAAAAAGAAAATCAAAGCTCGAGAAGTGTTTCAGAAGCACTCCACTACGCGTCGTGCTTCTCTTAACACTTCTCTCGTGTTCTGATCAGTCCCCACGTGCTATAAATCTGCACATAGCACGCGCGCTCGTTTTCTATTTCTTCAGTAAAATGAACTGAACTAAAAAACTGAGACAATGCCCTACTCACTTCGAAATAACACAACCACGTGACCGGAAGTCAGTTTAATATCATGTGACCGGAAGCCACATCGACACATGTTTGTCGTTTGTTTACAATTAATAATAATAAATAATAATAATAATAATATAGCGTCAATTCCAAGAGTTCAACAATCGCACATAGTAACTAAATACAATCATATTTCATTATTTGTCTTTATGCAATATAAAATCATTACCGATATACATTTATCAACCTTATTTATTTATTTATTTATTTATTTATTTATTTATTTATTTATTTATTTATTTATTTATTTATTTATTTATTTATTTATTTATTTATTTATTTATTTATTTATTTATTTATTTATTTTTATTTATTTATTTATTTATTTATTTATTTATTTATTTATTTATTTATTTATTTATTTATTTATTTATTTATTTATTTATTTATTTATTTATTTATTTATTTATTATATATTTATTTATTTATTTATTTATTTATTTTTATTTATTTATTTATTTACAATATTTTTTATTTATTTTGCTTTATGTCGTTTCTTTCTTTCTATCGGAATTGTTCACTTTATATACGCGGATGTTGTATTTGATGTTAGCGGCCCGTTTCCGTTTATTTCTGTGTTGTTTGTTTCAGTTCTATGCGTTGTGAACGAATAGTGCTCACAAGAATGTAAATTCCAGGAAAATATATTTTTACCTTTCGATTACTGGCTTACATACTTGGTTTTGAAAAATATCTTCACGAAATATGTAATGTAAAATATCGTCAGGCTGTATTAAACGAGAGTAAGAGTTTCTGCACATAGACTACCAGTTGAATCTGGCCGCTATATCAAAATCCCTTACGATGAACGAAAGTGTAATATATGTCATTCGAATAGACATTTCCGATTTAGCGGCATATGAGCGGGATAGGCATATATAGTATGGCGGTCATTGTTATCGAGCGTGGAATATACTATGCCTATGCCGCTAAATCGGAAATGTCTAATGGAATCGGTGATCTACATCTACATTTATTATTTTTTAAGTCAGTAAAATTCGAGGACATCACATCAACTGTATAAAATAACATGTAAAAATACTATAAAAACAAAATAAATCGATATATATTAATGAATATCATTACTTAATGTCCTGCTCCAATGAAATGTTTGTGGAACTTAGATATGATTTTATGAATAATATATATAGTGTTAATAAATTGTTCAGTTTATTTGATACAAAGAAATTATTTATATTTATATATATACACGACAATTCTATCACATGAAAATAATAGCAAAATATTGTTATGATATCCTTTCATTATATGATAGTTATATTTTTTAGTTTTATTACTGTAGGTTTTGAACTTTTGCGTAAGCACCTTATCCTATGTACTGACCTATGTTGGTATTTGATGGAATAAAATTTATTATTATTACTTGACTTTTATTACTGAAATGCAAAAAAAAAACATACTTTTCTTAGAATGATATATATCTTATATTATATTTTTCCCCTGACTTTTCTTATTATTTTGTTTTTTTATCATACAGTCAAAAAAGGTTGTCCAGAATATATACCATATAACTATCACTGACCGTACATGCGGAAGACATTAACTCCAGATTCCCTTTTTAGTAATCAGCCTTTTTGATATGTGTATATATTCTGGACAAACATTATTATTTTTTCAAATTAGCTGTATGTTTTCTAATTAGTAGTCAGTATCGATTCCTTAATGAATGCCGGTTAGTGAATGCCGGTTAGTGAATGCCGGTTAGTGAATGCCGGTTAGTGAATGCCGGTTAGTGAATGCCGGTTAATGAATGCATACCTTCAGTTGGAGTCAGAACGCGAAGGGATCAGATTGTCGTGAACTGATCGCCATGGGAAATTCTTCTTCGTCTAGCCAACCAACGGTTTACCGTCCCTTCTGTGGTCCCCCACGGCATGTATTCTCTCACTGGCAGCTAGTAAAACAAGGAGAGGATTACAGATTTGTTGCTGTTTATAAGAATGGGACGCACAGAAACGATCGCCCGTCGAACGGTGCTCTTGGTACCACACCATCATCCCAAGAGACTCGATGGTTTACTGATATGATACGGAAATTACTGAGGAAAGAGACGAAGAGTGGTTGTACCCGAAGGAATGCCATTTGCCTGGAAATAGAGAGGAATACAAGCGCTTCTCAGGATCAGAATTTGACATTGAGACAAGCAAGGAAAGCTCTGGTCGCTAATTACAACAGACGTATTAATAGTGCTGAGTAGACACCGACAAATAGCACTGAATTACTAGTAAAGAGGGAACTGAGAAGGAAGGAAGAACGAAGAAAGGTAGAATCGAAGAAAAATTTAACCAACTCAGTATTATACTATTTGTCTCTATGTTTGACTATGATACTGGTTGCTTCAATACTGCGGCATTTAATGGCGCTTTATAAATCGATTATTATTATTATTATTATTATTATTATTATTATTATTATTATTATTATTATTATTATTATTATTAAAAAAAAAAAAAAAAAAAAATTATTATTATTATTATTATTATTATTATTATTATTATTATTATTATTATTATTATTATTATTTTTAAAAAAATTAAATTAAAATAAAAAAATAAAAAATATTATTATTATTATTATTATTATTATTATTATTATTATTATTATTATTATTATTATTATTATTATTATTATTATTATTATTATTATTATTATTATTATTATTATTATTATTATTATATTATTATAGCTAATTGCATAAATCGTTGTGGGTTGAAAATCATAAATCATAGAAGCTGAGACCGACAGGATTGATGGGAAATCAGTTCATGAACCACATTACATACAGATATATTCAATGTTCTCGTATTTTTGAAGATATATGAGCTATTTAACTAAGATCCTACAAGTCTGGATAAAAAGGTCGATGATTTGACGGTGTTATTTGAGAGTTTTAATTTCCCAGAATTCCTTTTGGTCATAGCTTTCATGATTTTCAACCCGACAACGATTATGCAATTAGCTATATGTAGAAAAATTGGCATGATTCTATTTTGTATTATGTATTATTAAGAGCAAATAGTACCAATGATTTTTTATCATGCCGGCCAAGCTTTCGGTCTCTTCGTAGTCACAGTCTCGTCCAGTATCGTCAAACTTAGAGACAAATAGTTCAGTTTATGCTGGGTTATTAGGTTTTACAGCACAAATCGTTCTTTCTTTATGTTGAATTCGAAAAAAAAAATGTTTTCAAATTTGGAAAACGATATCCAACTCGGTGCCCAATTCTTACCGCGAAAATCAACAACAGTCGGTTATGAAATAGCCTCCCCCGCAGGCTTTTTTAGGGGCGTCACGCATTCCCTAAAAAAGCCTGCGGGGGAGGCTAGTTATGAAAGCCAACGAAATAACTACCACTGAATTTCGCGAAGAATAAACGAGAGTTTAATATCAAATCAATTTTAGTGAAACCGCGAAATTAAGTCAACGTCTTGTAAAGTTTCGTGATTATTTGTCTAGAGATTAGTATATACATTACTATCCATTACATTACTATTCTCTAGTAGTTATTCTAGTAGCTGTGCTCGACTGAGTATTTTTGAATATATATATCTTTCTCGGCTATTAATTCTCATTTCTTGTAAATGTACGACAAAAGAGTACAAATAAAAAAGCTGTTGTTATTGTTGAAATGACTGCCACTCAATTTCGCGAATTCAAGAAACCGGGAAAATCAACGAGAGTCGATTATGAAATCCATTTTAGTGAAACCGCGAAATTAAGCCAACGAAATAACTGCCACTGAATTTCGCGAATTCAAGAAACCGGGAAAATCAGCGAGAGGCGGTTTAATATCAAATCCGCGAAATTAAGCCAACGAAATAACTGCCACTGATTTTCGCGAATTCAAGAAACCGGAAACATCAACGATAGTATATCAAATCCATTTTAGTGAAACCACGAAATTAGCGAAATAACTACCACTGGTTTTCGCGAATTCAAGAAACCGCGCGAAAATCAACGAGAGTATATCAAATCCATTTTACGGTGAAACCGCGAAATTAACGAAATAACTACCACTGATTTTCGCGAATTCAAGAAACCGCGAAAATCAACGAGAGTATATCAAATCCATTTTAATTAAAAAAAAGGATTACAAGTTGATAGTCTTAGTTTTGTTTAGCAAAAGTAGTTTTTGAGCGCATTTTATATCTTTGCTTCCTAGCAATTGTTTGACTCTTTGTTTGAGATTACTTGGCTCATGCGAATCATTGAATACTTTAATTACATCGTGTCAAAACCATGGCTACAGAGTTGCTTGTACTAAAGCGATAAAGCTAATCAATGAGACAGTTTTTATGTTAAGTAAATACACTTGACAGTGAAGTTTGTGTGGGGATTTGGTGGTGACAGAATGGAGATAAGTTGGCTTGAAAACAAATAAAGTCCAACGCATTGTCCTGCGCTGCGTTCCTTGGCACTAGGCTAGCAGCTTGTTGCTGCATCATCTTTTTGCTTTAAACACACTGCAAACGCAGCTGAGACAAGGAACGAAGATGGTGTGTCAGAATTAGACACCGCAGTGACTGCATTACTCAAGAACAGTGTTTTTACACTTTGATAATGCAGCAAGCTAGTACTACCAAAGGAAGACCCACACAAACGAACCCGCTAAATAACAAGTTTCCATCTGGAGAGCACAGCAAACAACGACACCCAAAACCCCCCAGCATTCCTCGCTCTCTCAGTTCAAAAGACTTACAACACGCCAGTAAAAGCAGCCCACACGTGAGGGCAGGGAGGAGGATCTTGTTTAGAAGTTACTCATCTCCTAACATCAGTTCTACAGCGGACTTAAAGTTACCAAAACCAGCGCAGAGCTTCGTTCATGGTGAACTCACTAAAAGTGTTATTGTCGGTGGTTTCAAGGGGAAGAAGCAGAGCATTGCTAAAGATCTGCCTCGTGTGGCGGGAAAACGAAAGACCTCCTTGACGGGGAAAGTTGGTGCGCTTTCTACTATGGTGCAGCATAGTGAACTTGAAGTGGGAGATGTGATAACTCATGAGCTCAGTGGCCAGACTACTCGTGAAGTTAACCAGGACCATTCTGATTGGGATCACAAAAAGCTAACTACGTGCCAACGCCATGCAGTATTTTTCATTGATCATGATGACGGTCGTCTCCAGGCCACCTCGAAATTACTGCCCGTGCCAGAGGAGCCTGAGCACGAGACGCACGAATCACCATGGCATTGCTATGGTAACGAATCGAGGTACCACGTGGTAGATGAGCTCTTTGACTCCAATGAGCCCGGTGGCGTGACCGCGCAAGACAAATCACCATGGCATTGCTATGGTAACGAATCGAGGTACCACGTGGTAGATGAGCCCGGTGGCGTGACCGCACAAGTTCACCATGATTGCAGACGAATCGAACCACGTGTTTTGGTTGTGAAGAAACGTGGATTTTTCGAAAACAGACTGGACCCAATTAAAAAAGCCATGATTTATAGCTGGATTCTTGATGTCACCCTAAAGACAGCAAGACCGAATAACTAAGTCAATCGTGGCCAATCGATCGTGTGCGTTTCGTGGAAACTGGAGCTGAAAGTGAAAACAATAGCCAAGTACCAAATATGGAATTTTCACCAAAAATGGAATTTTCACCAAAAAAGAATTTTCACCAAATATGGTAGCCTGAAAATCAGCCGTCTCCTTGATTTTCAGGCTACAAATATGGAATTTTCACCAAAAAATGGAATTTTTTGCAACCGAAAATGGAATTTTCACCAAAAGTTAAAAATTGAACTTGTTTTGGAAAGTAGTCCTTGCATATATGAGTTGTGTGAATCAGACTATAATCACTTTTTAAAATCACATTTTAAAATAGTGAATATAGTCTAGATTTTTTTGCGAACAAGAAGATTGATAATTTTTCTCAAATATTGTATTTTTTTCAATATCATTTTTGTGAAATAAAGTATATGTATGTATGTATGTATGTATGTATCTAGGCTAAACTTTAGAATATCCCGCCACAGTGTATGCATAACATATGCATAGAAATTAATAAAATACAATTTTATTATTATGATTATTATTATTATTATTATTATTATTATTATTATTATTATTATTATTATTTATTATTATAGCAATAGCATCTATTGTGTTGTGCGTCGTTTTCAAAGAGTGCCGCTACAAGAGCTTGATTCTATAATTGCTCTGAACTTGACTTTCCACAAGCAACGCAGGGGTTCCGGCTGTAACGCAGGCTACACAGGAACAAGAATAAGAAGATTGCAACAAGTGAAAAGCGGCCCAACGCAAACCTATGCTCGCTCAGACACAGGAAATTGGACAATTTTAATCCGAGTTATGACGTATTTCCGATTCAACCGATTAGATTTGGCTGATTTGGCTGACCTGTCATTATTGGTCAGATTATTTGATTGACCTGGCCATGGATTGTGACGTATTTCCGGGTCTGAGCACTTTTTCTGGAAATGTCCTCTTGGCGTCCTTCATGAATTAGCCTTGTATTTGTGTATAGAGCGTGTGTGTGTCAACCGAGGAGATGTCTTTGTATGGTGACTATACTATGTCTCTCTTGTATCAACCTGGGATACGGTACGGTGTAGTTAGCAGTATGTGGAAGAGGGGATGTCTTTTCTATCGTTTGATCTTTGTCTTCACAGCACACACTGTTTTAATAACATGCATTGATTCAAGTATCTGTTTTATTGATGACAACTTAAAATATTAATTCCGCAATGTCTTAGGTTTAATCATAAAACCGCATAACACCGGATTTCCTTCACAGAAAAATTCACGCATCAGGCAGGTTCACCCGGCTGGTTCTCACTAGCGACGTTATTTCACTGTAGGGCTGATGCAAGCACGAGGCAACCATGTTAATAATGTTCACCACAAACGGGATCTTTTGGAAAGCCAAAAAATAAAAAACCGCAAGAATAGACGTAGGGATTAAATTTTTCACTTTGTGGGCTTCCACTCAGTTATAGGAGGACGTTTTCACTTGATACGATCTTCTTGTGTCGCGTTCTTGTGCTTGCGCTTGTGCTGCCGTCGGGCCTATTTGCACATGAAGCAAGCTATGCTTGAGCTCAGGGTAGCAAAGGGGTTGCACGTACGTGACGCGTGATTTGGCCCAAAAATGGTGCGTGAATCGTGAAAAACATTTCATAAACAAAAAATAAAACCGTGATCCGTGAATTTTCAAGAAAGACGTGCGTGAAATGGCTTAAATGATTTTTTTGAGTCGTGAATTTACTAAAACACATGGCACGTGAAGCGTGATCACAATGCTTGCTCTGATGCTCGAAGACCATGATCTATTCATTCACGTTAGACCATGTGGGAGGCCTAGGGGGATGAGTGAAATGCTACACCCAGAAATACAGTTGCCATTCTATCAACCAAGACTCTCCCGGGTCATTGCTAGCGTGCCACGCACGATGGTTGTTCTCTGTTTTACATACATCAATAGCATGAGACGTGGCAGTCACGTTGTAATAATTGATCGGTATGCAAGGCATCTCTGATATAGTTGTGCATTCATTCCCGCCCTGTTGCAAGGCAAAGCACGCGACCTACCTTTAGAATCTCGCATTTTGGACACAAAGTCAGATGAGTGTACGTATAATACTGCGAAGTTTTTCATCGATAGGGAATCAATCTCTTCTCCTGGGACATGCTCGAGAATCCAGCGGTGATCCCGGCTCTAGCATGCTCCTGGGACTACATCAGTGCAGTTAGAAGCCACACAGCTGAACAGCACTGATTCGAAGGCCAGAATGAGTCCTGGAATTACATTTTATAAACTTATACACTTGAAAAAAGTCCATTTATTTTAAGCTGTCGCCGTCCTCTTCATTCTAAGTGACATTACCCAAGTTTCCTACCACCTACGAAGGTCCATAGCGCTATCATTATCGGTACTAAACCGCGGGAGGGAATGCTATTTTGTGAGAGTCTGTCACCGTTGAACATGCAGCATCGCCAGGGTCGATTTGACTAGCGCAGACTGAAAGACTGGATTAGAATAAAAAGATGTTGACAAGCACGAAACTATTACGCCCATCGCTGAACGATATGTAAGCGAAAATGAGACCTGTCGATCGTTGAGGCTGGTTTTCTCTAGCGCGTCGCACATGCACAAGAACCTTGCATCGCGTGAACATCGGCCACGTCACATGCATAAGCGCAAGGATAAGGTAATGAAACAATAGTCAGGGATGGATCCAGGTATTTTTGAGAGGGGGGGGGCAAACGTAAACTTACTTCAAACCTGTGGCAAAACTAGATTCTAGGATAAAACAATCTAGACAATTGAACCTCCGGTATGACAGGGGGTCCGGACCCCCGACCCTCCCCCTGGAGTTGTATTAATAGTTCTACATATACTGTATATATTATATTCAACTTGTAAGAAAAATATGTGAATTTCAAAATAAAACAAAATTATTTTTAAAAAAACAAAAAAACAAGGTAATGAACCATTTTGACTCTTGTGCCGTGCTTGCGTCGGGCCCATTTTCACAGTCAAACAACGCCTTTGTTTTCTTTTCACATTGCTTTGTATTTAGTCCATAGAGTACAAACCATAGAGTGATTCCAATAAACCTGGGCACTACTAATTAGCTGTCAGTGTTTATTAGATGCAAAGAAACAAAAGAAAACAAAAGAGTGAGTGTCTAATAGCGTGTATTGGTGTAGTTAGTAATGCCCAGGTTTATTGGAATCACTCTATGTCCGTGAAACAGTACTAACTAATTAGTACTAAATAGCACTGATGACAAACCATAGAGTGATTCCAATAAACCTGGGCACTACTAATTAGCTGTCAGTGTTAATTAGATGCAAAGAAACAAAAGAAAACAAAAGAGTGAGTGTCTAATAGTGTGTATTGGTGTAGTTAGTAATGCCCAGGTTTATTGGAATCACTCTTATGTCCGTGAAACAGTACTAACTAATTAGTACTAAATAGCACTGATGAAACAATAGAAAACAATAGAGATAACACTATTTAGTATTAGTAGAATTACACCGGCAGGTGATTATAGAAAATCAAGCGCGCTGATTGGTCGAGAACTTCGGACTATTTCTCGATAGTTACCTACAGTATTTTGACAAAATGGCTGCCAGCTTTTGAAATATGAAATACAAATTTATTTTCTTTAAAATGCTTATTTATTTTTATTTTTTCAAATAATCACCTGTGTAATTCTACTAAAACAATTAGTCACCTCGGGCTCAGTGAATAGCAGTGATAATAACCTCGACTTCGTACCGATATTCACCTCGCCTTTGGTGACTAATTGTTAAATAGTACTGTTTCACGGATATATGGTTTGCACTCTAGTGCTTTACGAGTATATGGCGTCTACACACTTTATCATCAGCTTGTTTTTTTAATCGGTTTGGTGTATAACGTTCCTCACGTTCCGGTGCGGAGATGTTGATTTTTTAATACGTTAAGTAATCCTCTGTAAAACCGCGTCAAATCCTAAAATACCGCCCTCCTTCCACCCTCCTCGTTACTGTTGACATCCACCTGGCTTAGACTTTCAACTAACCCGATATCGACACCCATGATTTAGCAGTTGTATTTGTATTCATGCTATTGATTGAACATGATCAACTCTTCTAGAACGCGCATTGATTTGGAACGGTTTTGATCAGGGTTTTTTTCCGCTAGATTTCGAAGCACATTTTGTGTACCCGATACTTTCTGAATTATTATCGAAGGAATTTATACAGTGCATCAACCCTTACAACGACATACTTTTGATTGATTTCATACCATATTCAACTGATCTAGAACGGCATCGATTTTTTTCTCAGCGGATTTTCGAAGCACATTTTGTGTACCCGATACTTTCTGAATTATTATCGAAGGAATTTGTTTGTACAGTGCAATACAACCATGACAGTGACATACTGTTCAAGCTAGCACTTGATCCCTTCACTGCCGCCAATGTAGCGCTATTGTCTTGTGGAATTTCTGTGATAAAAATGAAAGGAAAACTTCGAAGTTCGTAAAGAAAACTTAGCTTTCTTTTCCCGTTTTCCTTTTTATGTTTTTATAATAATAATAATAATAATAATAATAAACGTAAAATAAAAATGTATTTTCATTTTTCATCATTTTATATCTTTTCTTCACAGTTATGTTATCATTATATTTCCATATTTTTATTTTAATATATTATTGTATACCATTGTAATGCGCATTTGAAAATTTTTATGATTGATATTTGCGCAATATAAATGAATAAATTATTATTATTATTATTATCATTCATCTTTATTTCTTGTTTTCTTTTTAAATCTTTCCAGCATTACTTGACTTCAGTACTGATTCAGTTTTATTCAAAGCTTGTCGTGAGAAATAGCACGTTTACTTCTCCATGCATGCACATCCACACGATCCCTGGGCTGCCAAGTTCAACACCCCAAACTGTGAACAGCGTCCAAAATAATAATAATAATTCATTTCCTTGCCTATAGTATAGATTCTCAAGTACAGAAGTTGATTAGTGATATTTGTAAATGTTCAGTAATGTCGCGTTTTCCCTACTATGGCGAAGAGATTCTGTCAAAGCCATTAAAGGCTCAGCCAAAAAAAGGAAGCGGTTTTGAACGAATCACTTGACTTGAAGATGAACTGACCTTGAAATGAGGAAAAATAGGAAATAGTTGCCTTAATTGGTAAGCAATTTAAGCTTAATTCTAGGAGTCCGGCTAGCAGTTATGACAATGACTCAGCATCAAGATAGCCGGTGAAAGAAACCTATACGTTTCAGTGATCACTTGCCACCAGAATTAAGGAAAACACTTGTAGATGGAAAACTTGACCTTTGTGGAATACAAAACAAACAACGTTGCTACTAGCAACGGAGCTGAAACATGCGGTATTTCATGTCTTGTACAGCCATCGATTCCAAGTCAAAATAGCAGTACACAGCACAGGAGGGCAGGGGAACAGTTGCCCCCCCCCCCCCCACCCCCCAATCCCCCCTCCCCCCTAGCAAGGCGAAAAAGATACCAAAAAGTACTGAGAACTGTACTATTTTTATTTATTTTTTGCTGTTAAATACGTACTGCTCTTCCCCCCCCCCCCCCCCCCCCCCCCCCTTGAATTTTGGGTTATGTACGCCCCCGAATAGATGAGATTGAAAGCATTTTAACACTGAATAAACTTAGTAGTCAATCCAGCTTAAAAATTATCTAACTTTAACCTGACCTTTTTTTGTCTTCTTGTCTTTGATATTGGTAAAGCTTTTTAGTCTTAATCATTTGAAATAACAACATTGGACTAGATGGGCATGTTGGACGTCACTACCTGGAGACAATAAAATACATTTGAAGTGTGCTTATTGCATTCCTTTTGGTAGAAATTCGTTGATGCGTTTTCAAACGAAAAGCCATCTGCTTTGGTCAATGCGGCAAACCCGCGGCCTGCACTCTTAATGGACTCTCTTAATGGACGTGATTTACACTTTTATTTCAGTCTAAAAGTGCTTGGTTTTCTCTAGTTTTCTCTAGTTTCTTTGATGTACACAGAACTGTGCATTTGTAAACATGATGTTTATACGCTTGGAATATTTGATTCAATGGCGGCCGCGTTCGTACTTCGGATACTGAAAGCCGACGTGACGCTATTTTGATCGCTTTTAAATCTTTTTTCGCGACGTCATTTTGGAATTTTTATCAAAGATTATCTCAGCCGAATTTAAATTCAAAGCCAAAAGAAAAACAGTTAAAACTCTTTATCTGCAACTCCCCCGCGTTTGAGTTTGAATCAGATCCTACTATTAATATAGAGCCTTTAATGTCTTCTTACGAGATCGCTTTCTATTGATTTGAGAAAAGTATGTTTAAAAGGCTTTGATTTACGAGCTTTGAATTTGGGTGTGTCTTTTTTTTGAAAGACCGCAAAGAAAAGCCAACTCAGTGTCAGTGCTCCATCAATCAGCTCCTATCCAGTCGTGACTCTGATCATATTTTTTTGAAAACGAATCACTAAATAAACAACAAACAGTAGAATTAATAGAAAATTGAAAGTGGTTATATTTGCTTTCTTTAAAAGCTTTACTCTCGAGTCACGCGTCCACTGTGCTTGCAATTACAGTCACAAAACCTAAAAATCAATTATTCAACAAACCCTTTACTTTTCACTCAGTAATGTATTATAAAAAGTACACACAACCTTTGAAAGGCTAACAAAATGCAAATGTTTTGCAGTCATTAAATATATATTTACTTTTCGGCAGTTGTGCATGACATCGGTGACCGATAGAATAATCATTGTCTCTAGCAGTCATGCTCATCAAAAATGTTTTTTCTTTCAAAACTGAGATATTTCGCGTTGTCCTTGTCCTTCGGGATATTTATTGACAAATCACGCAAGTTCGTTCAAGTTTTATCAACCCTCACTGGACATCAGAATACCATTGTTTCTTGTTTTTGCTTGATGATAGATATCTTTCATCTTTGCCCCTCAAAATATTTTTTGAACATAACTTCTCTGTTTATCACTGGGTCAAAGTTTTTGTCCTCTTGCTCGACGTGTTTTCGGAGCGTCGCATTGTTCGTGTATTTATGTGTATTGACGTTCTTGTACTCTAAACACGGTAAACTTGAAGAATGTGTTGAGCTCGTGCTACTTTGGCGCCACCGTGGCTCACTATCTTGTCGTATTCGAACGTTTTTCTGCCCACTTTGCGGCCCTTTGTTTTGTATGTGCCTCAGTTTCCCTTCAGACCGTTCAAACGCTGAATCCACCTCACTATCAGCCTCGCTTTCCGTACTGATATCGGGTAATCTCGTAAAGTTTGGGTTAATTTTCTGGAGTCCATTTTCTCTTAACTTTAAGATGTTTGCATGATTCGGCGAGAGCGTAAAGATCTCTACAGTCTCCCTTTCATCACACGTAACTGCACAACGTTGGAATGGCTGGCAAAGATCCCCAGTCGTCCATGATCTGCTGGCACGAGTTTCTTCAATGAGAGGTTGTAGGTGAGGCAGACAGGAGTCTGAAGGGTAACGTCTGTTTCTAAAATAGTTGTACTTTGACACTCTAGTGTGCGGTATTGGAGTTGAAGGCCTCAGAACTTCCATGATACAGAACACAATGCAACTCCCACTGGAACCAGCGAAAACTAACCGACGATGACCAATTGTTGTGATATTTGCCCTTTCAAGCAACATACGATACCGGCATGTCAAAGTCACGTCAACCATGTAATCAATACCGCTATAAACTAAGGGCTTTCTGTTTTAAAAACTATTCTTGACATTTCGCTCTCGCCTGCTCAAAGGCTTTCTCTTGATTAAACTTGATCTCTTTTTCCGTCTGCAGAGAAAGTTTTTCGATCGTGACATGTTTTTGCAATTGACTGCCTTTTTATAGCACTTGAAACCCCCCCAGCTATCAGTCGAGCCAGACAGTTTTGACGGGAGAATTATCGGCCTTTGAAAGATTGACAGAATTTTACATAGAAACTAAGAATTGTTTTAAGTTCTTCTAATCTTTTAATTGTATTCCCTGAATAAACATCTTGAACAAAATAAAGATTAGAAAGTAACACGTACAAAAAGAGGGGAAAAGGAAGTGCTGATACTATCCGTCTCTATCTATCTATCTATCTATCTATCTATCTATCTATCTATCTATCTATCTATCTATCTATCTATCTATCTATCTATCTATCTATCTATCTATCTATCTATCTATCTATCTATCTATCTATCTATCTATCTATCTATCTATCTATCTATCTATCTATCTATCTATCTATCTATCTATCTATCTATCTACTATCTATCTATCTATCTACCTATCTACTATCTACCTATCTATCTATCCTACCTACCTACCTATCTATCCTATCCTACCTACCTACCTACCTACCTACCTACCTACTATCTATCTACCTACCTACCTACCTACCTACCTACCTACCTACCTACCTACCTACCTACCTACCTACCTACCTACCTACCTACCTACCTACCTACCTACCTAACCTAACCTAACCTAACCTAACCTAACCTAACCTAACCTAACCTAACCTAACCTAACCTAACCTAACCTAACCTAACCTAACCTAACCTAACCTAACCTAACCTAACCTAACCTAACCTAACCTAACCTAACCTAACCTAACCTAACCTAACCTAACCTAACCTAACCTAACCTAACCTAACCTAACCTAACCTACCTACCTACCTACCTCTACCTGTCTGTCTGTCTGTCTGTCTATCTGTCTGTTTGTCTAAAAGGTGTACCGTATTTCCTCGATTAAGCGACCACCCTCGATTAAGCGCCCCCTCCCCTCCCCCAAGAAATATGATACAGCACCTGGGTACAGTAAGAGATTACAGAATATGGCATACAACTTGCGTTTTATTACAGTTACGGCATGTTCCTCCATGTTTCCGAGTCAGTCAAATCACGTTTTTATATAAAAGCGCCCTCCCTCCTTGATTAAGCGCCCCCCAGGAAAGAGTACTTAACTTTACTGACGTTTAAAGATAGTTCATGTTTAGCATGATTCTCGTGAACTCTTTGATGTTTCATGAGTGTGAATGTCATGAATTGAGTTCACGGAGACGTGCCACTGCGAACGGCTTTAGTTACCAACGTATTTATAGTTATTATAGAGCAGACAATGTTATCTTTTTGCTCTGACATATACGCTGTTAATGGTTACTTGCTTTAGTAGGCCAAATAAAATAGACCATACATAAGTTAGGGGGCAAAGTCCACAGCGGAAGAGAAAAAATCTAATGAGATAGTCAAGGTCGAATCAAGAGCCGGATGGACTCGGTGGAGATTCCCGTATCCAATCCACTCTCTTTCGTAGCCGCTTCGATTCGTTTACGTCAAGCAACGCGACGTAGGAAACAGTCTGAAACTGCTGTGAGAGAGACTATTATAATCAAATCCCTAACTCTCCAAAATCTCAGGATTTTAAAGCGATGACATGGAGTGAAATTGCGCGCAATTAATTTGCCGGTAATAAACAGTGAGTGCGCAATCATGTCGAAGTATCCCACATTTGTAATTGCGCACACTAGTTACTAATGTAGAATTGCAGCACATTATGCATGCACGCAGTCCTAGCCTTTGCCAAAGGAAAATGTGATCATGTTGGATTTTTTGCCTGGGTCGCCACCTCTACATCACCTGATTTTTTTATTTTTTAATGTTTTTAATTATTATTCTTTATTACAAATATTAAAAGACAGTTACAAGAATACATGAAGAAGAAAAAAAACGAATTACAAGAGTATAATGATGCTTTTACATGATGGTTTCCTACGCTTCTCTCGTGTTCTCCCAACATCCCGCGTGTTTAGATCAGAGTATATAAAACGGAAAACTGTTTTATATTTCTTTTATAAAATAACTACAATGATTTCTTTTTGAAAAAACCGTTTATTTACGCGAGATTCTACTGATCAAATTTGCAATTCTCCTGAAAAGCATCAGAAATCGCCCATCGTCCAATCAAATCTCGCGAAAGAAATCAAAATGGCAAGCGACTGCAAATCCACTGCATCGCTTCAAGGTCGTTCAAGGTCATGACGTAGCGTGTTTATATACTCTCATCTAAAACGGTGTTTTGACCAATGAGAGCGCGCGTTATATCTAATTATTTTATAAAAATCAATATGATGTAAGTAAAGCTCCGGATAGTGAGGGCTACCTAAATCTACATCACCTGATGCATCCCGTCAAGCACTAACCGCAGTTCAATGCTTTGAGCCCGGCGGGGTTTCAGAGCCCGCGGGAGGAGGGGTGGGGGAGGGCTGGTAGGGTTATTGCTCCACCACTTTTTTGTCCACAGGTAGTAACATTTTAAAGGAAATTTTAAAAATGGTATCCGGTCATTGCAACCCTTGAACGGAAGAAACATTTTAGCCACACCACTTTAAGCATGTTGGATATGACTTCCTGTGTGCGTGATGTCTACTGATCTAATTAACGTTAATGTAAACAAAGCATTAGTACGAAAATCCCTATGAATGTGCTGATTAATTTCGGATGTTTACAATTTTAGGTGACGCGAGGATGTGGTGAACAGTTGTTCAGTACAGAGTCTATACACTGTTTATACAAATAAAAGAAAATATAACCATCTCTTGCATGTCCATAGTGAACAGTCTGTCGTTTTGATGGACTATTATAGCGCATGCAAAATGCCCAAAAGTAGCCCAAGTTAACGATTTTCGAAAATTTACGACATGCACGAGCCACAGTACAAGTAGTAGCGACACGAGATCGATTTTTGTTTTCTTTTAATGCTTTTTGTTCTTACAAAAGATTAATCACAGAAGTTCATATTATATCCCATGCAAAATGGCCAAATTATCGATTTTTAATGGATTATATCCCATGCAAATTTCCTCAAAACCAAGAATGACGATTTTATGGATGAATATGGACTATACCAAGTACCCAAAATGACGATTTTTGGTAGACTAGAGCAACTAGAGACAGTGCAAAATGGCCGAAAATGGGCTCAATATGACAATTTTTGATCGATGCAAAATGTCCTGCATGTAAATGTCCAAAAAGGCTCCACAGGTACCTACTACGTGTGGACCATTATTTTATTATTCATTTTATTAACTTCGCCATACATGAATAGGAGATTGTACTTACCTAAATATAACAAAAACTCTACAATTCCAATTTTCCCCTCATGGGAGGGGTGGGTATCTCGGTCACATTTTTATTTGTCTCTATGGCTGAATTGGAATGCTAGTTATCCAAACTGCTCTCATTAAATCCAACATAAACAAAGCATTACACGCATTAGTAGGAACTTCCTTGTGTAATTTCTGACCATGAGAGAATGTGGGATTTAATCTGGATGTTTACCATGATGAGTGTAAAAAATTAAAATGACGAGCGCGCGAAACAGCAGGTCAAATCCGATCCCCACTCCTCCCCTCTACTCCTAAAAGTATTACACTATCTCATGGAACAGCAGGTCAAATCCGATCCCCACTCCTCCCCTCTACTCCTAAAAGTATTACACTATCTCATGAAACAGCAGGTCAAATCCGATCCCCACTCCTCCCCTCTACTCCTAAAAGTATTACACTATCTCATGGAACAGCCGGCAGGTTTACAAGACGAAGCAGAAGGGAGAGGATCGAGGAAGTGAATGAATAGTGAGATGAACTAGACGAACTCGGTGGATGGCCCCGCACTGCATGCCGGGTAAACATCTATAGCCCGTGTAGAGCTGGTCCAAAGTCCATGGGTTAATTAATTACTCCCATACAGCATTATGCCGCCGGATATACATTAATGGCAAAACCCACGCTCTTTGCCGGTGTAAAGTTCGTGTAAATTAAGTTTACACGGTTTTTAAACATTTACACAAACGAAATTTACATACAGTACGCCGGCTAAGAATGTACGTTTTCCAGTTCGTCTCAATTCTAATTAAATAACATTTGAAATCTTCTAAGGTTAAAAAATATATAAACTGAAAAAAAGTATCAAATTTTGTATTTTTGCTTTGAAAAAAGAATCTAATTCTTAAAAATTAATCAATTATTATTTCAATTATCCAAAAGGCACGTAGTAATTTTATAAAGGTTCTTTATCCTTGAATAGGGTCAAGGCAGCAGGAAGAAAGTCGTCTCCAGGAGGGGGACGTCCTCTCCTCTCCTCTCCTCTCCTCTCCTCTCCTCTCCTCTCCTCTCCTCTCCTCTCCTCTCCTCTCCTCTCCTCTCCTCTCCTCTCCTCTCCTCTCCTCTCCTCTCCTCTCCTCTCCTCTCCTCTCCTCTCCTCTCCTCTCCTCTCCTCTCTTCGATCCCTTCTCTTCTCTTCTCTTACAATTCCTTCTCTTCTCTTACAATTCCTTCTCTTCTCCGAGTTACAATTCCTACCCTTCCCTTCCTTTCCATCTTTCTTTCTATTTCCCTAAAAGAGAAGGGGGTAGCTAAGAATGTACGTTGGGGGGTAGCTGATACCGCATCAAAAAATTAAAAATACCGTAATATCGCATCTAAAATTGAAATTTGGAATAACAGTATGAGTAATGTTTTGGAAAACACCGGAATACCAAAATACGCTAAAGAAATTTGAATTTCACCGAATAGCCCCAAATCGCCAAATACCGCAGACCAGGACGATCTGACCGCAATACCGCATCTCGAAATATAAAAATACCGTAATTCCGCACTAGAAATCGACGGATACCGCGAGCCCCCACGTACCCCTCCTCCAGAAGATTCATGATTTGAGTTTGACCCGGCGCACCTTCATAAATAGCCCTTTGCAGTTTACAGTCACATGCCAATATATCGCTTGAATAACGAATGAACTGAGCCGAAGATCCCATGGGAACGGCTCTGCTGACTGGCAAACAAACTTTGAGACGTTGATTGAGAAAGATCGACAATCAACTGGAGGTTGAAAAATCGCATTTCAAACAGATTTCTTTACTGTCACTACTGATATCATGTAAAATTAGTTCCCAAACTAATGAAACTATAAGTTTAGACATAACCTTTGTCCAACTATGTCTTCAGTTACCCCTTCGCTGTGTATGTAGGATAATTATAATTTTGTCATCTATAATGACAACCAGAAGCCATGGATGCCGCACTCACGTACATTGACTTGGACACGTACGTGCTTTTAAAGGCCTTGGATGTCTGTATAGCGGATCCAGGACTTTAAGAAAAGGTGAAGGGAGGGACTTAGCGTAAAGAACGCGATCGGCTTTACAAAGGGGGGTTCCATGATATGGAACCACTCCTGGATCCGCTTCTACAATAGACTCCTGTCTTATCATTAGGGGTATCGAATGGTCAAGGCGAGACTTTGCGAGCTAGATTCCGAGACAATGCATATTTGTTTCACCGATTTCCTTAGTGTTTTCAAATTTCGAGACTGAGATATGATGACTTTTTGCGAAAAAACAAGACTTCGAGACCCACAAAATTTGAAATTTTGCGAGACTCTGACTCAGTTTGCGGGGACCATTTGACACCCTATCATTATTTGGTTTCTGTGTGATTTTAGGCGGCTTGATGGCACAGTTCGTTGAGTTATTTCACTCTACACCAAACCAGAAACATTGTATTGCAATTTTTAGGTCAAATAGAATTTGTTCTTCACTTTTCCTATATAACTGGTGTAAACGTAGTCCAGCCCTGGCGGCCTGCGAACAAATACGTGGCTGTAGGATCCCCTGGAGTAACAATTGCCTGTTGAAAGGAATCTCCAGTTGTTTTCACTGCAGTGGTATTAGTATTGGACTTTAATTAGTATAAGCTGGTGTTTTGTTTTGGTCAGTTTGTCATTCCTTCTCTACAATACTATTCTTTCTGCATTCGAACATTTTAGTGATCTATTTCCATCGCTATCTGATCCCCGGGGGACCCATGTGAAAGGGGCGGGAAATCTGACTAAAACCCCAAAGGAGACCAATGTGGGCGTGGCTTAAGCATTAGATACGATTCTAAAGCACCTGACACCAACACAGTATGACGGCCGGTGTTAATTCGATTTCTTCGCGTGCAACCCTGAATGATACCTTGATGGCTAAAAATATCGGCGCTCCGTCGTGAACACGTACACCCTAAGTGATGCCAAAAACCGTAATTTACACCCCTAAAAGAGACGATGACGATCACCCCCCCCCCCCCCCCCCCCTTTCACATCGAAATATTCTTCCAAATCATGTTCCTCCCATTCATTCCAATCTCCCAATAATTTTGTTGCACAGAAATAAAGCTAAAGCGTACGTCCCAAATAAGTAAAATAAAAGCAACCGACAAAGGCGATTCATGTCGTGGCTTCGACTGACATGTGACGTGACTTCACAGATTTTAACTTTGGCTTGGACGCGAGCGTTACGTCACGGACTCTGTATTCAAAAATGTCCAACTTGGGATACCTGTGTTATTAATCCATATTTGGAAACTTCGTTTCTGTGTGCAATTTTTCTGATCATTTATAGTGCTAGGTAAAGTGATGGAATTAGCCACTTCCAAATCGAGCAGGGGACTGGTACCAAGTCCGTAAAACTAATTCAATTTGATACTAGTAAAATTGGGCATCATTTTCTGAGAGAGCAGATCAAACTTAGCTAGCCTGCAAAGTTTGGTGAACTTCGGCTTAATATTGACGATGTTTGAGGGCATCAAAGATGTCTATTTTCCCATACAAACTCTGTACATTTTTGACGTTGTCCATCCAAACCATACATTCACTGTAAAATTTTGGCTGGACAACACAATTTCAAAAGTTTATAATTCCGACAGAATTCTTACAAATCACATCAAACTTTGCACAGATGCTAATTTCAACATGCTCTTTCGTGTCATGAACTTAATTTCGTAATTACATTAATTCTAATAAACTCATTCCCAGTCCCCTGCTCGATTTGGTAGTGGCTATATAGTCAGCTTCGCTTGCATGAATGGATGTTTAGAAGGGAGGGGGATTAGGATGAATGGATGTTTAGAAGGGAGGGGGATTAGGATGAATGGATGTTTAGAAGGGAGGGGGATTAGGATGAATGGATGTTTAGAAGGGAGGGGGATTAGGATGGATGGATGTTTAGAAGGGAGGGGGATTAGGATGGATGGATGTTTAGAAGGGAGGGGGATTAGGATGGATGGATGATTAGAAGGGAGGGGGATTAGGATGGATGGATGTTTAGAAGGGAGGGGGATTAGGATGGATGGATGTTTAGAAGGGAGGGGGATTAGGATGAATGGATGTTTAGAAAGGAGGGGGATTAGGATGGATGGATGATTAGAAGGGAGGGGGATTAGGATGGATGGATGTTTAGAAGGGAGGGGGATTAGGATGAATGGATGTTTAGAAGGGAGGGGGATTAGGATGGATGGATGTTTAGAAGGGAGGGGGATTAGGATGGATGGATGTTTAGAAGGGAGGGGGATTAGGATGGATGGATGATTAGAAGGGAGGGGGATTAGGATGGATGGATGTTTAGAAGGGAGGGGGATTAGGATGGATGGATGTTTAGAAGGGAGGGGGATTAGGATGAATGGATGTTTAGAAGGGAGGGGGAATTAGGATGGATGGATGATTAGAAGGGAGGGGGATTAGGATGGATGGATGTTTAGAAGGGATGTTAGAAGGGAGGGGGATTAGGATGAATGGATGTTTAGAAGGGAGGGGGATTAGGATGGATGGATGATTAGAAGGGAGGGGGATTAGGATGGATGGATGATTAGAAGGGAGGGGGATTAGGATGGATGGATGTTTAGAAGGGAGGGGGATTAGGATGGATGGATGTTTAGAAGGGAGGGGGATTAGGATGGATGGATGTTTAGAAGGGAGGGGGATTAGGATGGATGGATGTTTAGAAGGGAGGGGGATTAGGATGGATGGATGTTTAGAAGGGAGGGGGATTAGGATGGATGGATGTTTAGAAGGGAGGGGGATTAGGATGGATGGATGTTTAGAAGGGAGGGGGATTAGGATGGATGGATGATTAGAAGGGAGGGGGATTAGGATGAATGGATGTTTAGAAGGGAGGGGGATTAGAATGGATGGATGTTTAGAAGGGAGGTGGATTAGGATGGGTGGATGTTTAGAAGGGAGGGGGATTAGGATGAATGGATAGAAGGGAGGGGGATTAGGATGAATGGATGTTTAGAAGGGAGGGGGATTAGGATGGATGGATGTTTAGAAGGGAGGTGGATTAGGATGGATGGATGTTTAGAAGGGAGGGGGATTAGGATGGGTGGATGTTTAGAAGGGAGGGGGATTAGGATGGATGGATGTTTAGAAGGGAGGTGGATTAGGATGGATGGATGTTTAGAAGGGAGGGGGATTAGGATGGATGGATGTTTAGAAGGGAGGTGGATTAGGATGGATGGATGTTTAGAAGGGAGGGGGATTAGGATGGGTGGATGTTTAGAAGGGAGGGGGATTAGGATGGATGGATGTTTAGAAGGGAGGTGGATTAGGATGGATGGATGTTTAGAAGGGAGGGGGATTAGGATGGATGGATGTTTAGAAGGGAGGGGGATTAGGATGGATGGATGTTTAGAAGGGAGGTGGATTAGGATGGATGGATTTTTAGAAGGGAGGGGGATTAGGATGAATGGATGTTTTTAGAAGGGAGGGGGATTAGGATGGATGGATGTTTAGAAGGGAGGGGGATTAGGATGGGTGGATGTTTAGAAGGGAGGGAGATTAGGATGGATGGATGTTTAGAAGGGAGGGGGATTAGGATGGATGGATGTTTAGAAGGGAGGGGGATTAGGATGGGTGGATGTTTAGAAGGGAGGGGGATTAGGATGGATGGATGTTTAGAAGGGAGGGGGATTAGGATGGGTGGATGTTTAGAAGGGAGGGAGATTAGGATGGATGGATGTTTAGAAGGGAGGGGGATTAGGATGGATGGATGATTAGAAGGGAGGGGGATTAGGATGGATGGATGTTTAGAAGGGAGGGGATTAGGATGGATGGATGTTTAGAAGGGAGGGGGATTAGGATGGATGGATGTTTAGAAGGGAGGTGGATTAGGATGGATGGATGTTTAGAAGGGAGGGGGATTAGGATGGATGGATGATTAGAAGGGATGGGGATTAGGATGGATGGATGTTTTAGAAGGGAGGGGGATTAGGATGGATGGATGTTTAGAAGGGAGGGGGATTAGGATGGATGGATGTTTAGAAGGAAGGGGGATTAGGATGGATGGATGATTAGAAGGGAGGGGGATTAGGATGGATGGATGTTTAGAAGGGAGGGGGATTAGGATGGATGGATGTTTAGAAGGGAGGGGGATTAGGATGGATGGATGTTTAGAAGGGAGGTGGATTAGGATGGATGGATGTTTAGAAGGGAGGGGGATTAGGATGGATGGATGTTTAGAAGGGAGGGGATTAGGCAGAGAGAAGAACATATAAAAGGGAATTACGAAAGAAGATAAGATATAAGAACTGACTCAAGTCGCGCACGCATATCAGCATGTGACTGATTCCACATAGATTGGTGATAAGATACAATAACAGTGAACAAATTATATAACTCAATTGCACTCATTGGAAATACGATTTCACAAATGTCGAGAGGTTTTAAATTCCGCTCTTATAACGTTATCCAGGGTGTTAGTAGGTCCTGACAGGAGCATGTGCGGAGTCCTACAAATGTTTATATCTCTTCGTCCAGATACAACCTTCGCCATCGCCGCCAAGGCTGCAAGCTCGGTGCGCAAAGGAACGTTGGTTCCACGAATGCAAAGCGTCTTCAAGTAAGTACAGGTACGCACAAGATTCATGAGGCTTTCTTCGACCTTCGCGCGATTTATCGCGTAGAAATTATACAGAGCAAGAACTTGGATGTCCTTGCAGTGTTTGGCAATCAAATTGAAGACAGTTTCGGTTCTTATCGTCGATTGTTTGGTTATGAAAAAGTTTTTCAACTTGGGAAGGCATCGCAAAGACGATTCCAGTTCTCCGTCCGAGTTAATGGCGCTGCCAACACACAGTGTCGTCATATAGGGACATTTATCAAGCAGTTTACACAGCGCATGCCCAGATAGGTTGAAACTGCTGTGAATATCCAGTGTCTCGAGGCTCGTGTTGATCGTCGTTGCCATGGCGGTGATGACGTCATCGCTAAGCGCTCGGCCCCAGCCACAAAATGAAATCTGTAAGTATTTGAGTCGAGAGAGACTGGGTAATAGAACCATGAGCCCTTCCTCTGTGATTCCATAGCAATATGAGATGTCTATTTCCGTTACCATGGTATCCACCCAGTTTGCTTCACGGATAAATTGATTTCGTATCCTCGTGCAGCTCAGAAGAAGGGTTTTTAGTTTCGGACAACCACGGACCAAACCAGGAAGAAATTTCCCAGTAATATATGCGCATCCAGATAAACTAAGGGATTCCAATTCATGGCAATTCAATCCTATACCCTCTAGGTCGTCATCAGTGATTGACGCGCAATTTTGACAATAGAAGACTCGTAGGTTGCGAAGGGAGTGGAACATAGCCGAACAGCATGATGGGATACTGTCGAGTCCAAGTGCTTGCAGTTGACGCATGCGTGGTAGTGCTCTACTAAATATCTTGGATGCTTCGCCGTGGACGAACCTCAGGTCAAGATTCTTGATGCACGGTGAGACTGAAGGGTGGATGGAGATGAATCCAGTGTTGTTTCCCAGCTGACTACCTTGTAAACTGCGGGGTAAAATAAATACAGTATTGATTACTGGATAAAGTTGGACTGCAAAACAATTAGTACTGAATCGATTGGCCGGGTCTTTATCTCTCCCTCTCTTGGCCTCATTCCCCTTCCGTCTATATGGGCTCATCTCGCCCCATTCCCCCATGGCTCACACTTTACTAAAGTTTTAACTCGTGGATTATGTTTCTTTTAAATATTAGATTGTATATTAGTAGACAGGAGGTCCACATCAGCGAAAGCTACCAACCATTGACCTTGTTACAAATAAAGTATGTATGTATTGAATCCACTGAGCACAACGTTTGGGGAGGGGGTGGTAATCCACGAGTTGGCCTTTGATTTATTACAGTTTCAGTCGCATCAGTAATGAGAGGGCGTTTTCCTATGAGTGGGAAAGTTACGGTACGCGTGTCGTGCGGTATTGAAAGAGTTTTGCCGTCATTGGATGAGATGTATCTGCACGCTTTGTGATTGGTTCAGAAAGCGGGAAGCCATTTGAGTGTCACGGTACCCTAGCTAGGTTTCCCACTCATACGAAAACGACTCTATGCTCATATCACATGCCCATATGAGAACTGAAGTAACCGCAAACACTTCACAGTCGAACCTCAAGTTAGCGACCGTTCTCGTTGTCAGGTAAGGTGGTCGCTTTCAAGAGGTATTAATAGCAGTAAGTGGTCGGTCGGTCAAGGAATTGGTCGGTCAAGGGAAGTGGTCAGTTACAACAGATGGGGTAATCCGTCGGTGAAGGGAAGTGGTCGGTTAAGGGAAGTGGTCGGTGAAGGGAAGTGGTCGGTTAAGGGAAGTGGTCGGTTAAGGGAAGTGGTCGGTCAAGGGAAGTGGTTTCGGTCAAGGGAACGACTCAGTCATAACAAGGGAATAGGTCGGTGAAGGGAAGTGGTCGGTTAAGGGAAGTGGTCGGTGAAGGGAAGTGGTCGGTTAAGGGAAGTGGTCGGTCAAGGGAAGTGGTCGGTCAAGGGAAGTGGTCGGTTAAGGGAAGTGGTCGGTTAAGGGAAGTGGTCGGTGAAGTGAAGTGGTCGGTCAAGGAATTGGTCGGTCAAGGGAAGTGGTCAGTTAACAAGGGAATAGGTCGGTGAAGGGAAGTGGTCGGTTAAGGGAAGTGGTCGGTCAAGGGAAGTGGTCGGTCAAGGGAAGTGGTCGGTGAAGGGAAATGGTCGGTCAAGGGAAGTGGTCGGTCAAGGGAAGTGGTCGGTTAAGGGAAGTGGTCGCTCTGAAAGGTTCGGCTGTACAGCCAAGTACGAGTACCTGATCGTCCTCAATCGAGAACACTTATTCATAATACTTTGAAGAACATCTGAAGACACGCCAGTACATGATCGTAGATCTAAGCAAACAACAGACTCGGAAATCCTGTCAACAAACAGCTTAAAGTCATCGTCCTCGATGTAAAGTCCACACAAGTTGGTCAAAGTCCATAGTGACGAGTCGTAAGCAATTCTATTCCATTGCTTGTTTACTAAAGCAACATGACGTAAACCGTCGAAATCAAGCTCGGAGAAAATCCTGAGTAAAAGTACTTCCGGTATGCCATCCATGGCATGTGTACTGTACAAGACTCGACACATTTGCTATTCTCTTTTTTCATTCTTTCTTTCATTATTGCGTTTGTGTCGTCAGACGAGCTGAGCGCGCGCAAACGTAAAAGCTTTACAATCGCGTATTCATTATTTCGCCTGTTCACTTTACAGAATAGTATATTTCTTGAAACAAAAATGAATACATTTTTTCCAATTTTTCTTGATTTTTTTTACGATTTTGCCTTATGATCTCTTGGTTCGAAAAAATATTTGTTGTTGTTACCTTTTGGGCTTCCTGTGTTTTAAAATAGCTAGAGCCCAGTTTCTTTTCTTTTTTCTTAATTTTTCCCATCATGCAGCGCAGGCTCGTCGAAGGCCTCTTCGCCATTTTCTCAGGCTGTCGTTCCGAGAATATCAGGTTGGTCTGAACAATCCTGATAATAATAAGTGTTTTTAAAGCCATCATGATCTAAGCTCTTTGTAGAATGATAGGTTTAATATCAGTGCAAGGGTCGAGAGCAATATTGAAGTCATTCCTTGGCGAAAAGCTATATTTTTGGTGGAAATAAAACCAATGTTCCAAAAATTTCACGAGCTGAGCTTGTTCTGGAAAGAATTGCATTCTTATTTGGTCTATTTCTTGTCATGATTCTAAATTATATTAATAACTTGAAGCCATGAAGCTTTAATTTTGATGTTCGATTTTGAATCCTATCTTATGGGTTTGATATATCGGGAAATTATTACAAGAGATATTCAAAACTCACGGTATATTGAATTTATTACTATCGTAATCTCGTAATATCGATGTACCTTCTCAATAAAAGCACCACATTCTACAACTGAAGCCTCAGTTATTCATGAAAATGTTGGCCGTCAAGAGAAGGAGATCAATGAAGTTTCGTGGGTGAGATCAAAGAGAACCTCTTTTATAATGTTCAATGTTTTGACTCTCAGTAGAAACTGCAACATCTAGACTATAGTCTATGGGAGGTTTTATGGAATCTTTTTCTGACGTCAAAATTTTGTAGATCTTGACGGCCACTACGTCACACGTAAAACCTCCCATAGAATTTAATAATCATAATATTATTACTATAGCATTGATAGTGTTCTACAAGTTGGTTGTTGTAAATATAGCTGTAGAGTTGTGATTAAATCCAAAGCACTGAATAATGATATTATAATGTTGCTTAATACATACCTTTTGTTCATTGTAATGCAGCCAAAATGGTTATGCCAGTGGTCAAACCGAGGATCGTCAAGAAGAGACGAAAGCGGTTTCTCAGACATCAGTCTGATCGGTACCTGAGAGTTGGGGTAAGCGGCAAAGTTGTCTGTTGCATTTTATCACGTCCGAGCAAGATGCACTACATATGATATTGTAGAACTCTGGGCCCGATTGTTCGAAAGTGGGTTAACGCTAACCCAGGGTTAAATATGACTATTTAAACTAGGGTAAAATCTTAGGAATAAACCCTAGATTAGCAAATTTAACCCCGCGTTAACGTGAGCCCGCTTACGAACAACCAAGAACTGTGCAAGAACTGTGGAAACAATTTGTGATCCAAATCCATGTACCTTCTCAATAAAAGCACCACATTCTACAACTGAAGCTTCAGTTATTCATGAGAATGTTGGCCGTCAAGAGAAGGAGATCAATGAAGTTTCGTGGGTGAGATCAAAGAGAACCTCTTTTATAATGTTCAATGTTTTGACTCTCAGTAGAAACTGCAACATCTAGACTATTCAGAATAACATTTGTTCTTATAGTGTTCTACATTAGGTTAGTGCACAAATATAACTGTAGAATTATGATTAAATCCAAAGCACTGATCCAATCCAAATTCTTCTTTGCAATTCAAGGAGAATTTAGAGTTTGATCAGAGATTATTATGTTGAGCCCTTCAATTTTGACTGTTATACATGTTACTAGTGGTTGTGGATAATAACAATAGAGATATGTTGACAACGTTTATAAGGGTGTAGTTGTTGGTAATACCAACAAGTTATGAATTCAAAATGAGGAAGTGACACTGATAATGGAAATAATAGGGCCATTTATACGAGACCAAATAAGCTACGGCTTACATAAGACGCAGCTTACATAAGACACGAAAATGATACAAAAACTTTGTTCGCGTCTTATATAAGCCGCATCGTAAACCACGGACAGACTCGCTCGTATTATGTAAGCTGTGTCTTATATAAGCCACAGCTTATTTGGTCTCGTATAAATGGCCCTAATGTCAGCAACTGATGATGGCTGTGTCATTTCCAAAACTTGATTGTTCTGTTAATACTCTTCTGTAGAAAAGCTGGCGTAAACCCAAGGGAATAGACAACAGGGTGCGTCGTCGATTCAAGGGTCAATACTTGATGCCTAGTATTGGTTATGGTAGTAACCGCAAGACCAGACATCTAATGCCTGATGGCTTCAAGAAATTTGTAGTACACAATATCAAGGTAAACACTATTTGAGATCACAGAGTCTTGTTCGTATGAGTAGGAAGTAGTTACGGTTCGTGCCATGCGGTGACTCTGATGTGTGGTGATCATGCCGTGTCTAAGCATTCTGATTGGTTGAGCAATGATTTTGAGCACTGTGATTAGTTGAATTGTATTACAAATAAAGTACATGTAGCTCAAAGTTCACCAACAAAGTTCATCACTATCAAGCAACATACTCATCATCTCCACCATTGTCATCATCATTATATCATCATCATAAGCTAGTGCTACAATAGTCTCCCTCGCAGCCATTTTTAGTGTCATCACACAACGCTCTCTCCCCAACAAACGGCTGCTTGCTTTTGAACAACATACCATTCCCTAGGCTCAGTATCCAGCCGCTGGGGTTTCGTGCGCCCGCGATACTCTCCCCTCACGGCTGGGCGCACGAGCTAGAAAGCGTGTCCGTGACGTTTTATGTAATTAGCATAAATAAATATAAAAACGGAAGCGGAAGTGAAATTCTATTCGGTTGAAAATCCAATTTACTCGAGCTTTATTCGCGCTCGGTGAAATGTCGATTGTCGTTTAGTGTGAATGTCTTTGTTTGTGCTAAATAACCAGAGTGGTTGAATCATTTGCCAAAAACAGGAAGAAAATAAAAGGAAACCGAGGTCTTTGCAAGGAAATGTTTCTTCAATCTTGCACAACACGCCACATTTCATACACTCATCTTCTTGTCCTTCTTAAAAGAAAGCCGCTTTACAGTGGATTTCACACAACTTTGGCCGCTCCGACTGCGAAGTTCGTTCGCAATTCCCAAGTTTGCTAACGAACTTCGGAACTTCAAAGTGAAATTGACCAGAGTAGATGTTTGAAGCTGATGAACGCCATCGCAATAAAAGGACTTTATCTCCATAATGCAGTTTGAAATACACTTAACTTTTTGAAACATTTCGTTTGAGATGCAATTCTTGCAAATATTTGAATTCGAGACATAAACATTACTCACGGTTCACCGAACCAAGCCAGTTCACAGTGAAGTCGGCAAAGATCGTTATTGAACTTTATAGCAATCGGAGCGGCCAAAGTTGTGTGAAATCAACTGTAATGGCCAACTGTAATGCCCTTTGATGAAAGGAAGCTAACTTGGTATTTCATGAGAGACACTAGCGGCGATATCACGAGGTCAAAGACTGAGTGGAGCAGCTTGGAAAATTAGGAGATTTTCCAGAGCCAGTAGGAAGAACAACGAACTGGACATCCTTTCCCAGAACTATTTATTTTAAAGCTAAACGCTGTTTTTCTTTAAAACTCTCTAAATTAAACTTCTCAAGCCAAGGGCATATTCACAAGCATCAAAACTCTCCATCACGCCATTTTTAATCTTATGCGTCATTTTTAATTTATGCCCCCTAAAAACTGGGGGGCAGATTTCTGATTGGTTGACAAAAACAAACGGCAAGCTCGTGCGCCCAGCCGTGAGGGGGAAAGTATCGCGGGCGCACGAAACCCCAGCGGCTGGATACTGAGCCTAACCATTCCCTGGCTTTAACCATGGTTTATATTTTTAGTGTCATCACACAACGCTCTCTCCCCAACAAAAACGGCTGCTTGCTTTTGAACAACATACCATTCTCTGGGTTTAACCATGGTTTATATATTTAGTGTCATCACACAACGCTCTCTCCCCAACAAACGGCTGCTTGCTTTTGAACAACATACCATTCTCTGGGTTTAACCATGGTTTATATATTTAGTGTCATCACACAACGCTTTCTCCCCAACAAACGGCTGCTTGCTTTTGAACAACATACCATTCTCTGGGTTTAACCATGGTTTATATATTTAGTGTCATCACACAACGCTCTCTCCCCAACAAACGGCTGCTTGCTTTTGAACAACATACCATTCTCTGGCTTTAACCATGGTTTATATATTTAGTGTCATCACACAACGCTCTCTCCCCAACAAACGGCTGCTTGCTTTTGAACAACATACCATTCCCTGGCTTTAACCATGGTTTATATTTTTAGTGTCATCACACAACGCTCTCTCCCCAACAAACGGCTGCTTGCTTTTGAACAACATACCATTCTCTGGGTTTAACCATGGTTTATATATTTAGTGTCATCACACAATGCTCTCTCCCCAACAAACGGCTGCTTGCTTTTGAACAACATACCATTCTCTGGGTTTAACCATGGTTTATATATTTAGTGTCATCACACAATGCTCTCTCCCCAACAAACGGCTGCTTGCTTTTGAACAACATACCATTCTCTGGGTTTAACCATGGTTTATATATTTAGTGTCATCACACAATGCTCTCTCCCCAACAAACGGCTGCTTGCTTTTGAACAACATACCATTCTCTGGCTTTAACCATGGTTTATATATTTTAGTGTCATCACACAACGCTCTCTCCCCAACAAACGGCTGCTTGCTTTTGAACAACATACCATTCTCTGGGTTTAACCATGGTTTATATATTTAGTGTCATCACACAACGCTCTCTCCCCAACAAACGGCTGCTTGCTTTTGAACAACATACCATTCTCTGGGTTTAACCATGGTTTATATATTTAGTGTCATCACACAACGCTTTCTCCCCAACAAACGGCTGCTTGCTTTTGAACAACATACCATTCTCTGGGTTTAACCATGGTTTATATATTTAGTGTCATCACACAACGCTCTCTCCCCAACAAACGGCTGCTTGCTTTTGAACAACATACCATTCTCTGGCTTTAACCATGGTTTATATTTTTAGTGTCATCACACAACGCTCTCTCCCCCAACAAACGGCTGCTTGCTTTTGAACAACATACCATTCTCTGGGTTTAACCATGGTTTATATATTTAGTGTCATCACACAATGCTCTCTCCCCAACAAACGGCTGCTTGCTTTTGAACAACATACCATTCCCTGGCTTTAACCATGGTTTATATATTTCAAGAACCATTGGCACTTAATTCATCTTACATGTACAAATGTAGATGCAATCAGAGTTCGTCTCTTAAGGAAGTTGGGGAGAGACACTGAAAACAGCTGCGAAGTAGACTAGTATTACAAGGACCTGGTTATGGTCTTTCCTTCTCTCTAAAAGTATCACATTCTAGAACTGAAGCCTAAGTTCAGAAATGAACCTTGGATAAGTGATGACAATGTTGATGTAAAGAGAAGGGAGATTATTGCAGTTTCAAAAAAGAGCAAGGAGAACCGCTTTCTTAATGTTCATTGAGTTGTATCTTCCATGAAACAGCAACAATGCTTTTGTCTGTACCTGGGTTATATGTCATGGTTTAATGTTTTCACTGGTTTAAATATAGCTAATTGCATAATCGTTGTCGGGTTGAAAATCATGAAAGCTATGACCAAAAGGAATTCTGGGAAATTAAAACTCTCAAACACCGTCAAATGATTGACTTTTTTATTCAGACTTGTAGGATCTTAGTTTAAATAAATAGCTCATATACCTTCAAAACTACGAGAACATTGAATATCTCTGTATGTAATGTGGCTCATGAACTGATTTCCCATCCATCCTTGCAGTCTCAGCTTCTATGATTTATGATTTTCAACCCGACAACGATTATGCAATTAGCTACAGTATATACACCTATTTCAAGAAACGTCATCGCGTTCAAAGCAACAATCATCAAGCCAAGACTGAAGTGAATGCTGGTTTTGTGTTGGCAAATTATTCAAATCAGACCTATTTTCTATGGAACAAAGTGTGATATGCAAACAAGCACGTGAAAATGTTCACATTTTGTAATTAGTTCTCATAGAAACAATAATAATATTGTGATTTAAATAATTGTCAGCACATAACCAGCATTCACTTCGGTCTTGGCTTGACACTTGTTGCTTTGAATGCAACTATATTTTTTTGAAATAGGTGTATACTAAGAAATGTGAAATAAAATGTGTGGGGCATAATTGTAAAAAGTCCATTTCAGTTTATTTGGAGATGCACCAGTCAAGACATTTGACTCAGTTCTGATACATGTAATAATTGGTATTCTTTCAGGAACTCGAAGTCATGATGATGTTAAACCGAAGCTATGCCTGTGAAATTGCACACGATGTCTCCAGCAGAAAACGAAAAGAGATAGTCGAGAGGGCGCAACAACTTGCCATCAAGGTTACTAATGCCAGTGCTAGGCTACGTAGTGAAGAAAACGAGTAAACTGGTGTCTTTCTGTATAATAAAAATAATTCCGAGATAACACTTGTCTTGTTGTTTTGATTAAAATCTGTGAAAAGTTACCCTGGTTCCAGAGGGACTTGCTGCTAATCTTAACGATATACATAGTACGAAAAATTACTCTCTCTAAATCGTGAAACTTCTCAAAATCTCTGGCACTCTAGCCTCCTCTGCAGGCGTGAGAGGGGATTTTAGGACCTCACCTAAAGACGCCTGCAAAGGAGACTACTGGCACTCGGGGTATTGAAAAGTGGGACTACACAAATGTAAAGCCTGGCTTCCATATCATCGCTGCGATCGCCCAAAACCATGTTCAGCGATCCTGCTATCTTTGCCGAAAATAGTAGGATCTCTGCAATTTGCTGACTTGTGACAAGTCTAGGAAACCTGCAGGCTTTAGGGAAAGGGAATGGAAGAACCTTTTGTGGGTGTTTTACTGGGGCTATAAGAGGTGGCTGTGTAAACAGGTCAGGAAGTATGGTGGCACTTGATATATTGCCGACCTTTTCAATATGCATTAAAATTTCTTTGTTCAAAGTATTTGCATATGAATGCCATTTGTTTGAAGAAAGAAAAGGTCGGCAAAACAGGTCTACCAACCTAGAGAAAACCTTAAAAGTTACCCTTGTCAACTTTTCACTGCAGCAGTGAGAGCCAAAAGTAATATTGATACACCCTCTGTAGTAACTGACCTGTTGATGGTGATGTGTCGGGTGATACCAAATGATGCATCCGGGTGAGTCCGCGATACGCAATGGTTACGTATCAATAAGCCAAGTCAGAGTTTAAGGATTACCGTGATTCCTGGAACCGAATCGGGATAAAATCCAACCGGAAGTTGAGTTTCGCCATACATTTACTGTAAATCTGCTAGAATCTTAGGTGAAAATATCAGTCGTTTGCGTGCCTTAGTTAGATTCTAAGAAAGATTTACTCGACTAATGGTGAGTGTTTAAGACATAATGCGCCTTTGTGAACCAATATTTGAGTGTCAGGACAAAAAGAACCACAGGGAGCCCAAGCATAAATTCAGTAAAAAAATAAAATTCGAAATAAAGTATTTTTTTCCGCTATACACCTTTGTTAAAAAAAATTCTGAAAAAAAATCACCAGGCAGGTTAAGTTAACAGACAACAAAGGTTATAGCGGAAAAAAATACTTTATTTCGAATTTTATTTTTTTACTGAATTTATGCTTGGGCTCCCTGTGAAAGAACACGATTGATAGATGGTCTTGTTTTGACTGAGTATTAATGACTGGGATTCGCCCGCCATGACACACCGGGACACTGAAACTTGCCTAATAGTTTTAAATTCACTTGAATATTTCCTGATAAACTATAACTTTATATTTAGATGAGGATTTGTGCATTTTGTTGTTGTGCAGAAGAAGTTGATTAAGGAATATTGAAGGAATACTGAGGATTTATTTCGGTTAATTGGTTTCCCGTCGACAAAATGTGCAGAACATATTCGTGAATCTTGACTAGGCTGCCATTTTCCCCCAGTTTGTTGGGTCTTTTCTGAGACCAGTTTCATCCACTCTCTTCTAGTGTCAATATTTGCTATCAATGGGGAAGGACGAACGGAGGAAGACAAGTAAAGACAAGACAGACACGGCAATCAGTTACATTTGCTTTTATTACGGCAGTTTATGAGTTGATAGTACTGTGACTGCAGTTCGTAAATGCACAAATCCTCATCTAAATATAAAGTTATAGTTTATCAGGAAATATTCAAGGGAAATAAAATTATTCTAGGCAAGTTTCGGTGTCCCGGTGTGTCATGGCGGGCGAATCTCTAGTCATTACTCAGTCAAAACAAGACCATTTAAAATCGTGTTCTTTTTGTCCCGACACTCAAATATTGGCTCACAAAGGCGCTTTATGTCTTAAACACTCACCATTAGTCGAGTAAATCTTTCTTAGAGTCTAACTAAGGCACGCAAACGACTGATATGTTCACCTAAGATTCTAGCAGATTTACAGTAAATGTATGGCGAAACTCAACTTCCGGTTGGATTTTATCCCGATTCGGTTCCAGGAATCACGGTAATCCTTAAACTCTGACTTGGCTTATTTTGACAAGACATTTTTTGACACACAATTAATCTGCTGGAGTTGAAGGGATTTCTACGATTCCATCCACAAATGTGTGGAATAACGCTGTGAATATCGTCGCCTTCCCTCGATTTTCGATGTCATTTTTCAAGAAATTGGTCTCGAGACGACAACCACCTACAGAAATGCATCGAGCGAAGGAGTTAAGAACCGTCGTCCATTACAGCCCTCTAAGTCACATGAGCGAAATAACCGAGAATCACCTTTATCTTGGTAGTTTACGAATCGCAATGGAGGAAAAACAACTCCAAGAACGAGGCATTACAGATATCATAAACGGTAAATCTACAGTGAATGTAGCAAAATGGTGGATTGCTCAATAATCTTTGTTTTTGTTTTTTTACAGTCAGCATGGAAGAACGAAAGTACAAAATCCCCGTCAAATGCATGATCATCAAGATAAACGACACATGTGATTCTAATATTTCGTTGTATTTTGATATTGTGGCCGATAAAATAGGTAACTAGTTATATGAAACATGCGAAACCATCTGTATTTGCTAACATTCGCTGGAAATCTGCTCATATCAGCTGACCTGTCATAAATCTTGATGTCACTTTCAGAGAACGTCAGAAAAGAAAGAGGGAAAGTTTTAGTGCATTGTATGGCTGGAGTCAGTAGGTAATAATTTCCATTAAACAAAGTAAATAAGGAAGGGACGGAGGGAAGCAAGTAGAACAAATAAAAGCAAGAGTGAAAAATACTATTTAAAAAAATAAAGACTGAAAGAAAGGAAGGAAGGAAGGAAGGAAGGAAGGAAGGAAGGAAGGAAGGAAGGAAGGAAGGAAGGAAGGAAGGAAAGGAAGGAAGGAAGGAAGGAAGGAAGGAAGGAAGGAAGGAAAGGAAGGAAGGAAGGAAGGAAGGAAGGAAGGAAGGAAGGAAGGAAGGAAGGAAGGAAGGAAGGAAGGAAGGAAGGAAGGAAGGAAGGAAGGAAGGAAGGAAGGAAGGAAGGAAGGAAGGAAGGAAGGAAGGAAGGAAGGAAGGAAGGAAGGAAGGAAGGAAGGAAGGAAGGAAGGAAGGAAGGAAGGAAGGAAGGAAGGAAGGAAGGAAGGAAGGAAGGAAGGAAGGGAAGCAAGCAAGTAGAATGAATAAAAGTAAGAGTGAAAAATAAAGAATGAAAGAAAGGGAGGGAGGGAAGGATGAGTGAATAATATACTCTGGAGAGTATGGATGAATAAATAAAAAGAATGAGAAAAAGAAAAAGAGCAAGAAAGAACAACTGAAAGAAAGACAAAGAAGAATGAAAGAAAGAAAGGACAAAAAGGGGAAATATCAATTAAAGAAACCCTCATTTTATGACATCTTCTTTCGAATATCTTTTTCAGATCTGCAACTCTAGTGATCGCGTATTTAATGAAATACCACAAAATGACTATGAAGGATTCTTATGAACTTGTAAAGAAAAAACGACCAATAATCAGTCCCAATCCTGGTTTTTGGAATCACCTTATGGACTACGAAATGAAACTTTTTGGTAAAAACACAGTAGCACAAAAGTATCAAAGGGCAAACATGTCCAACCTACTATTACTATATTAACCAAAATTATACTTGCAACAAGTCGACCACATTTCCCCCCTTTTTTCTCTCCTTTTTTCGGATTTTCCCCCTGATAGCATCTTACCCCTAAAAGGGATGAGGAGCATCCAGTTTACTCCAGTTTAAACTAGCTAACACTGGGTACCCTCCCCCTTCCCCAGGATCGATGTAAGGAGCAAGGATGGCACAGTTGCTTTATAGTGCGCAGCTTTCTGTGCGAGAGGTCCCGAGTTCGATTCCCAGTGACCTCGCATCCTTGGTTCGACTTCTTTCCATTCCATGTAGCTCTTTGTAGCTTTAAATACCCTTAATACAGAGCATTGATGGAAGGAGGGGGTGAAGGGCACAATGTCTGCTCTCTCTTAGATTAGCATCAGCTAAAGAGACTTCGGACGTTAAATCAGTCCTTTATTATTTTTTTGTGTAAATGCCATTGACATGTACAAAGAATGGTCATGAAAAATAAATAACGTGTAATAATATAATATACAGAATATACTGGGAGTGTATAGCATGTATAGAAGCTGTCTCTGTCATATCTATATAGCTGTCTCGTAGTTGAAAGAAGGCCCAACACTTCGCAACCAGTCGGGATTGTACATGTATATATAATGTATTTAGAGTTGATTGCAAATTACAAAATGATTGAGACAAGATTTTTGTAATGAAATGTTCAATTTTGAATAAATAATTTATTGTTATTTAATTGACTTTTGTTTGTCTGTCTGTCTTTGTAAATGTGGTATAGATTATAATAATAATAATAATAATTTATTCATTTATATTGCGCAAATATCAATCGTAAAAATTTTCAAATGCACATTACAATGGTATACAAGATTAGAATAGAATCTCCCTTCATTTCTTCTATTGTTTTTTTCTTCTCTTCCCTTCTTCCCTCTTCCATTCTCTTCTCTTCTTTTTTTTTCTTCTCTTCTCTTCTTCACTTATCTTCCCTTCTCTTCCATTCTCTTCTCTTCTTTTTTCTTCTCTTCTCTTTTCTTCTCTTCCATTCTCTTCTCTTCACTCTTCACTCTTCTATTACCCCTGTCTTCTAATTCACTTTGCTTCTAGTCTTTCATTAGTTATATTCAGTTGGCTTATCTTTCCCTTTCCTTTCCCCTCCCCCCTACAGCTCCTGGGTTTCCGAGGATGAACAAAACTAGAACCATCCCACCTCTCTGCGGTTCGTCCATCACCATTTCCATTTATGGTCACGTATGATTCCCAGCACGTGATCCAAACCAGTTTGACAGGTATGGCCGGTATGGCCGTCCATAGGCCACAACTAGATTATCATGTGATCAGTAAAGTACAACACGTGGTAGGGACGCTAAAATGCGTGACGGACGCGTGATAGCTGCCAGCCGAAGCGTTGTTTACATTGAAAATTCACCGAACTGCGTCGAGAAGCGTCAATATTCTTCATGTATGTCGAACATGGACAGTTCAGCACAGTGTAGACCTGTTCTGGAGAGATCCATCTCACAAGCAGAGCTAGAATTTGAAGATTTTCTACGCGAGGAAGACGAACTGCAAAAGAAACGTTACAAGCCTTTGAAAGCCAAGAGTACGATTCATTGCTCTGACTACAAATACAAACTTGGTACGAGATAGAAATTGTTTTATTTACAAGCCCTGGGTGATTTTAATTCTTCTATGTCATCCTTAGTCGTTGTTTTACTCAATTGTGTCTGTATTTGTACGGTTTGCGACGTGACACGGATGAAATTCAGTGACATTTTGAACCTACCGGTTGACTAATTTGCATCAATTGTACAAATATTTACAAACTGTACAGTCTGAACGATTTAGAGCAGAATTGAGGTCTCTAATCACTGTATGTAGCTTGTACTTGTATTTGTGCCAAGTAATTTCCAAAGAAAGCTTCACTTTGTTCCAAATAAGCATTATTTTTAATGACATTATTTTTTCCCACTTGAACCATTTTCCTATATTCCATTCACTTTTTTTCGACTACCAATTCAATGCACTTCTATTCTAATTCTTAGCTAATTTGTTACAATAGAGAAATAAAATTACTGTACTCTAATGTCAAACTGAAATCACAATACATATAATTGTACATCCATTGTTAAATCCTGTATTCTGTACATTCTCATAGCACATAATGCTTTGTGCCTTGCGGGGTAATACAAAAGAAAATGGGAGCTTTCTGTCAACCATGTAATTATGCAACACCATCTTCTTTTGTATTACCCCCAAGGCGCAAAGCATTATGTGCTATGAGAAAGTAGAGAATATTGTTATTTCATTTTATTGTAGATTGTACATTACCAGAGTATTCCCCAAGGTTTGCCAATGTTCCTACCGTTATTGTACTTGTTGGTTTGCCAGCCAGGGGAAAGACGTACATAGCCAAAAAGCTTGGCAGATATTTAAACTGGATAAGCATCCAGACAAATGGTATGAATCATCTTTTATTTCATAATTAAAGTCAGCCTGTGTTGTATTAGAATGATCATGTATTAATAGTTATAATATAAAGTATGTGCATGTACCTCCCAAGTATGCGCAATTTGATTGGTTGCTGAGCATGCATTATTATATATATGTTATTGAAGCATGGAGCAGCGAAAACAAAGCATAATTATTAAAGTCTGTTTAAAACTAGTTTTATATTATAAAGCGAATAGAAGATGACTCTCTGTGCTTCTATACAAAAATAATGCACTGCTGAGGTCTTGAAAGCTGCTGAATGCACTTGTGTTCTGCTCGTGCCTCCACTAGAAGCTTTCGAGACCTCAGCGTGCATTATTTTTGTATAGAAGCATGGAGAGTCATCTTCTATTAGTTTAAGACGTTAAATATATTGTACATGTAGCTAAAAAGTCATTAAGGTTTCAAATGGCTGACTGCATACAGCTATTTCAAAAAACGTTGATACTGAATAATAGTGTATTCCAAGACCGAAATGCATTTTGGGACTTGTGTAATATTGTCTAAAGTAATATAAATAATAATAATATATTTTATTTTTTGTGTATTCCATTAGAAACAATACACTAGCTCCATATGGCGAACAAATCGCTGTATATTTACTTTTTATTTCAAAATAATGAAGCCCACAATGTCCTTTGGTCTTGGAATGCACTAATAATTCAGTATGCATCAGTTTTCACAGTTTTTTGAAATAGCTGTATGTGTAGCTGGGTAAATGTAAGTTGCTCTTTGACTATTTCCAAGTTTTAGAGTACACTACCAGAGTACAATGGGCTTGTGTCACCTGTCACATGACTTTTTAAATTTTCACCGAAGGCAAACGAAAATATCATAACTTGAAAGAGCATACTAAAATTAGTAAAAGTTGAAAATTTCAAAGGAATCAAGCAAATAAAACAAAAGTTAAAGGCTTTCAAAGTTTCCCGCTTTGACAAGGATTTGTATGGGTTTTTCGCTTGGAGGGCAAGCGTTGCCCTCCAACATACATTTTCATACAAAAAAGGCAAAGTTTGAATGCCTGTAACTATTGCCCTATTTACTTACTTCTCTTCAAACTTTCCACTTTTACTAACTTTAGTATGCTCTTTCCAGTTATGGTATTTTCGTTTGTCTTCGGTGAAAATTTAAAAAGTCACGTGACAGGTGACACAAGCTCATTGTACTGTAGCTGTGCATGTACAATAATTGAGTCAGCTGGATCGGTGCATAAATAACTAAGTTGCATGCTTGTGATCCAAATCCAAATTCTCCTTTGGAATTCAACAAGCCTCGAGGAGAATTTATGATCAGATATCGAATAATTGAAGCTGCAATTATTGACATTCCTAATGTTTACAAATAGTTGTTGATGAAACCTACTCTTTTGCAGTATTTAATGTAGGTGAATATAGAAGAAAAGTTGTGGGTACAGATAAGCTGCATGACTTCTTTAGAGCAGACAATGATCAGGCACAGTCTATACGAAGGTATGTTTAATCTGTATGCATCACACATGTTACACTACAGTCTACCCGCTTAAAGCTGAACATCTCTCAAAGACAGACACTTCTGTCTCGTCTTTACTGTATGTACTGGTTTATTAACCCGGGGGGGGGGGGGGGGGGGGGGGGGGGGTCCCTTTGTCCAAGTGGTAGGGGTGATCGGCGGTCCTTTTAGGGTTGAAAATATTTCCTGTGTGTACCTTTTAGGGTTCCGATACAAAAGTCAGTTACGTAACACGAGTCCGTACCTTTTAGGGTCAATTGAAAGAACAGAAGAAAGATATTGTCCAGTCACTGATTAAACGATATCAGCACAATCACTTTTTCGCCAATATGGTCATATATGGTTGTACCTTTTAGGGGTTGAAATCAACATGGCTTCAACAGCTCTTTTAATTTATGTGTACCTTTTTAGGGGTCATTTTCAAAACTGACCTCCGATCACCCCTACCACTTGGACATTGGACAAAGGGATTTATGATCAAAATCCAAATTCTCCTTTAGATTTCAAAAAGCACACATGAGAATTTAGATTTTGATCAGAGATCATGTACACTGTTATTGCATGGATCCCTTCAGTAATGTATTATATACATTCTCTCTTGCAGGCAGTGTGCTTTAACGTGTCTAGAGGATGTCAGTCAATGGCTTAATAATGGTGGACATGTTGCAGTAAGCTGGAGTGTATTCTTAATTCTCATGCATGTACCTTTTACTGTATGCACACAACACACATCAATGATCATGATTACATGTACACTCAATTGCAGAAACGTTGTAGTACATTTATACAAATATACACATATCTAATGAGATGCAAAATGTTAAACATGCTAAATTACAACTGTTTATGCACAAAATAGTGCTGAAAATTATAATTGTATTGTCCTTGTTGGATGCGCTACTAATCTAAAATTGATGATTCTGATATATTAGAAGAAAATAAGCGATGTTTTGCACTTTGTATCTCATTAGATATGTTGTATCTCATTAGATATATGACTGTATAAATGTATACTACAACCTTTCTGCAATTGAGTGTATATCCATTCAGTATTTAACTACATGTACATGTATACATGAGTCATGTACAGACTGTGCCTAGGGGTGACATTAATGGTCACAAGAAATGTCAAGAGTCTTGCATAATTTATCCATTTTGGAGACTGTGCAAGTCTCAAATGCAATGACAATATCAGAGTCTTGTTTTACCAGCCCAAATCTCTTGCTCAACTACATTTGTATTAAGATGTGGCCATCGATCTTGCAGTTTCACAAAGCCTTATTGATTTTAAATACCATTTGCCACTAGTAATAGTCTAAACAGGCTTTCATCTGCTTGATCAATAGTCACCGTAAGACCATGAGCAACAATGTCTGCCAATAACATGACAGTGGTCATACTTTGTGTCCACTGTATACACAACAGTTACGTTTGATGATTTACAACATGCATGTGTTCTACAGATCTTTGATGCCACCAACACTACTAGAGAAAGACGTAGACTTGTGTTGGATTTTTGCAGAAGAAGAGGATTCAAAGTGAGTATTTTTTAATTTATTACATTGTAACACTGTTGACTATGTCGTCTCAACTTTTGATTGTCTGGTTTGGTGTTTATGCTCTTTGTACGTAATACATGTTACTATATCAAATACGTGAAAGAATTCTTCCTCTGATTTCAAAACACCGAGAAGTGGGTTGAGAAAGTGAGGCGCAGCGTGTGATTTCATGGCAGCCAATTGTTGCAATAAGCAGTGCATGCCTTTATATTGCGTAGAGCCAACCTATATGGATGTACTTCTAGTAAATCATGATGATTCTTATCAGTATTTAAAAAATTGCAAAGTACATATGTACACATAACTGTAAATACACGATTGAAGTTAGGTGTGATTGGTACTGACGTCAGTACTCAGTACTTATAACCTGTCCTTTTCAATATCTTTCTCAGGTGTTCTTCATGGAGTCAGTGTGTACAGATTCTAGTATTGTATCTTCCAATGTTAAGGTGAATATGCATGTCCAATAGCAGCTAAATGCTGTGTGCACCATGCTCGAGGATCCAGCGGTTTTTGTCTGCGCTCCGAAGTCACCGGCCGAAACAACCCGCTGGATAAATTACCTGCTATTACGAGTTCTGTGGCGTGATACGAATCTTGATTTTGATTGGCCCTCTTTTTGAGGATAAAAAAGAGGGCCAATCAAAACTCGACCATAATTTTCAAAGATAGCGTCCATGTTGACGGATGTTTTAAAGAAATGCATTTGCGTGATGCGATCGATCACGTACTCTAGATTTTCCCCGGGATCGATTTCCTAAAGCCAGAACAGTTCATGGACCTTCATGGTTCTCGAAGCCGTTTTAATTATCGTTTTAAAAAAAAAGGATGATATGTATTTGCACAGCTACCGACAGGATATGGCAAAAGCTTGATATTTTTGCTAGTGATATCCGATCCTTAGCGCTGGTAAATGTGTTGTTTGAATTGGGAGGCCAGAAACGATTTGAAGCTACAAGTACCGCATGCTCGAGGATCCAGCGGTTTTTGTCCGCGCTCCGAAGTCACCGGCCGAAACAACCGGTGACTTCGGAGCGCGGACAAAAACCGCTGGATCCTCGAGCATGCAAGTACCGCCAACTGAAAGAATACGCACCACGAGTACGGAATACAGAGTTTTCAGCGTATATATCATTAATATGAACAATCTGGACTTCAGTTATCACTTCATTTTTGACATTTCTTTAGGGTCTGAAATGCGAGCTATACTAAACCGCTTGAGAGCGTATCACGCCCCAGAACTCGTACTAGTAGGTAATTTATCCAGTGGGTTGTTTCGGCCGGTGACTTCGGAGCGCGGACAAAAACCGCTGGATCCTCGAGCATGTGTGTGCACTAGACTGCTCAAAGTTAGTCAGTTGGTTCAATGTTATTATTATTATTATTATGTTTCTTCTATTTATTCTTCCATGTTTTTATATTTTGTAAAAAGCAGAGACTTTTGTGGATGCATTTTTTAACGAAATAAATTATTATTAATTTATTATTAATTTATTATTATTAATTTAACCAAGTGGCTCGACACTCTATAAAAATCTTAAAAACGGAAAGGGCGGGATGCTTGCTGTCGAAAATTCCCATATGTTCCCAGCATCCTTTTCGGGCGTGCAGAAGGAAAACACGTGTTTGTGAAAGTGGTCCTAAGGAAATGGCTATTGTTCGGCGAGTTAAGGAAGAGAGAGGGAAAAATTCACGGCTATATCAAGAAGAGAGATGGAAGTTTGCTGAGAAAGTGACGTTTTGTTTTGCAATGATGTATTTTGGAAGAAAATCCAAGTCAAATGTCGTTCATTTTCGAGGTGTGAAATTGCGTCAAAAACGCGCATTTTTGATTTCTATGAAAAATAAATAACTAGTGCCCAGAAATCGGACCTGTGATTTACTTGAAGTTAAAATTTGTTAAAATAATTTGCACGAGTGTGTTTTTCAAAGAGTATCAAAATTGCACGAACCCGTAGGGCAAGTGCAATTTGAGCTCTTTGAAAAACACACGAGTGCAAATTATTCCAAATTGGACGAGAAATCGCATGATTACCAATTAATAATATTCATGAAAAAAAAGTAACTTTTCAACTGCACCAGTTGCTCTAAGCCAATCAGAATCGATTATTTTTTTCATGTATATTATTATTATTATTCATTATTATTATTATTATTATTATTATTATTATTATTATTATTTTCATTATTATTATTATTATTATTAGTTATTATCTATTATTATTATTATTATTATTATCATTATTAATTATTATTATTATTATTTTATTATTATTATTATTATATTATTATTATTATTATTATTATTATTATTAGGAAGTAAGTAAAAGTATTTAGTCCTGATTACAAGGAAGTGGATAAAGAGTTGGCATACAATGATTTTATACAAAGAATAAAACATTATGAAGAAGCTTATGAACCCTTGTGTTTAGAACATGACGGGTAAGTAACATGACATTGATGAAACAGGTCTTTATCACTTGATATTGTTAATGGAAGTCACTCAGGCTACTCAAACAATGTTGCAACATCGCATACAATATTGCTGGCATTTGCACAATATATAAATTATATATCAGCATGTCTACCTACCTCAGTCTGCAATATTGCAGAAGTACATAAAGATTACCGGTAGGTACACTGTACTTCAATAAGCCTTGTCATGGCAACAATTGCAGTCTAGGTACGTGGACACATGCTGCAATCATTGCCAGCAATTTTGCAAATTTTTGTAAAATTGTGTGTGAAATAAACTTGAACTTGTGTCTAGTGTACCTTAAGGGTGGACTAACATATTTATTTCGACTGTTGCTAAGGAAATTTTGAAACCTCAAAAAAATCGTAAAATTCAAAGAGAAGAGAAGGGACTTATAGGAAGTGATTGTAAGGGAGAAAGCTTTGTCAGAGCATGACGTCACCAAATTACGTCACAATGACGTCATCAAAACAGAAAACGCTCTTTTTTTCCAAGGATTTATAAGATACTGTAAATCTATGATTATACACTTGTTCTACAACACAAGGAGCAGACAACTGAGCATGGATTTGGTATTTAATTGAAAAATGATTTTTTTATGGACGTTTATCGAGCTGTTTTTAAGAATTAAATTCCATAACTTGTCATATTGTCTTCAGTTTTGAAAAAGCATGCTCAGCAATGTTGACTAGGTCGTTGTTGATATTCTAGGTTAGAAAAAAATAACCCTCGGTGAACGTGCTCGAACATTTTGAAGGTTTTTGAAAACGAGAATATGCGCATGCGCAGTGAAGTCTTGTTAAATTTACCGTTCTTTTTCAGCATTGAATTGATGGATTTCGGAAAAGAATCCTACGAAAATGTTTAGACAGTTCTCTATTCTGTCATTTGGCATGAAAATTATTATGCAGCAAAGACGTTTTGATTTTCCTGTTGTACCCAAGCAGGAGATGCGCGAATTGTATGACTTTCAATTCATAAATTGTATGCTTGCTCATTTCTGCTAAAACAAAATTTAAAACCCCTAGAGAGAAGTAGGATGTTTAACAAGGCTATAAAATATCAAAATTTCAGAAAAAAATCCTCAACAAAGCTAAAGAATTGAAGACATGTAAAACCCCATAGCAACGCGGTTGCGTAGTAACGAAATATGTTTAGTCCACCCTTAAGTAAAGCCAGCTCTTCTGCTTTTGGAGAGCCAGCAACTTGAAGTTTTAATGAAATACCGTCTAGGATTCAAAACCAATGTTGCCAAAATACAATGCAGGAATACTGTATCATCAGTACCTGAAAGGGTCCATGCAGTTTGTACATGTGTATATAGCTAATTGCATCATCGTTGTCGGGTTGAAAATCATTAAAGCTATGACCAAATGGAATTCTGGGAAATTAAAACTCTCAAATAACACTGTCAAATGATCGACCTTTTTATGCAGACTTGTAGGATCTTAGTTAAATAGCTCATATATCTTCAAAAATACGAGAAAATTGAATATATCTGCCTGTAATGTGGCTCATGAACTGATTTCCCATCCATCCTTGCGGTCTCAGCTTCTATGATTTATGATTTTCAACCCGACAACGATTATGCAATTAGCTATATACCAGAACAGTGTAAGTGGCTTGTCATCACAATCCAAATTCGCCTTTGAAATTCAAATATTGTAAAGGAGAATTTAAGTTTTGATCAGAGGTCTTGGCATTGTTCTTGCAGAGCTCACTTCAAATTATCACAATAATATATTATTATTTCCATCATTATCATTAGAATCACTTTTTATTATTGCAGTGATATGTCATTTATTAAAATCATCAATGCAGGAGAACAATATCTTGTTAATCATATAGAGGGTAGGTAATAATATACTAATATACATGCGACATGTATACACCTATTTCAAAAAAGTTGGCATCTGAAATCTGAGACCGAAAGGGATTGTAATGCACAATAACTTTATTATTATTGTGGGTAAAGGTTGTGATCTATCTTGTAATTACTGGAATATGCCATGACCTTTAGGCGAAGACCTACATTGGCGAATAGTGTGGCTACGAGTGTTTTTAGGTCACAGATTCAGATTTCAGATGCCAACGTTTTTTGAAACAGGTGTATATAGACATATGAAAATGGCACTGTACAGTATTGTGGCACAGACTCATTTGAAATCCTAAAACAAATATCAGAGTTCTCCATGCATGCTGCAAGTTTTTCACAATAGAATTAATGATGGATATTCTTCTTCTTGTTGTAGGCTATTTACAAAGTAAAGTTGTATATTTCCTAATGAATTTACACATACGAAAACGATCAATCTACCTTGTCCGGGTGAGTGAATATAATATAATGCGATTTGCTTAGAGCCGTGGTAAATAAGAGTACATACCACGGCAATTGCGTGTTCGCTCGCGCACGGTTCTAGCGCGCTTGAATCAGTTTTTCTTTCAAAATTTATCGGCGTTTTCGGATGTTTTCTCCCTCTGTTGTGGTAAAAAACAAACTTACGATAGTTTTTGTGGTATGTCCTCTTATTTACCGAATCTCATCGTCAAAATTGTTAAGTGGATGCACTCGGCTACGCCTCGTGAATCCACAACAATTTTGACGATTCGATGACGCCAACCGTGGTAAATAGAGGACATACCACGCGAAAGTTTTGTTAAATAAAATATAAAATATCATATAAATATCATATAAAACTATCCTAATGAATTTACACATACGAAAACGATCAATCTACCTTGTCCGGTTGAGTGAATATAATATAATGCAAATAAATATAATAATATAATATAAAATATAATATAAATATAATATAAAACTTGAGGACGGTACCAAGACAAGTAAACGCGCAGCTAGAGAACTAAACAACAAGTGAACATGATCCCAGGATACTAATACTTATGATACTAATCCTTATGTACATGTAAATAATCCAAAACAGAAATGCCTTTGTTGCGCAATTAATCCCTTTGAGCGTAAACCCAAAGGGAAGCAAATTTACAGCTTTCACAGACATAATTACGAGCTTAGCTTGAATGATTCTCAACACAGTTTAATGCAATTCGCAAATTGTAACATTGATGGAACAATATATTATTAAAGTAATAAATATTTATTTTATCACCTGCGCTTTTGCACGAAAGGTGAATAGCGCTATCCACTGGATAACTCTCTAATCCACTGGATAAAACTGAAGCAGTTATCCAATAAAATATGTTATCCACGTTGAATAAGACTTATCTGGTGGATAGCGCTAATGAGGGTTTATCACGCACAACTTATAGGAGACATAGGACCTGCTTTTTATTTCAATTTGAGGTAATAGCTGGAAAGAGCTCGTTGAAATTAGTAAAAATGTGAAGTTTGGAAAAGATCGCTTCACAAATGGCGAAGATATGAATTTTCAAAAATCGAAATTTTGTATGAAAACTTTGTTGGAGGCAAGAGTTGCTAATAACCAGCATAAATTTCAAAAACCATTCATATAAAATTTCGATTTTTGAAAATTCATATGCTAAAGCAATTTTGAAGCGATCTTTACAAAAACTTCACATTTGTACTCATTTCAACGAGCTCTTTCCAGCTATGATAATCATATTTTTGTCCTATGAGTTTTGAAATTACATGATAAACCCTCATTCAATTTTCGTGCAACCGGAGTCAGTTGATGGCAACAGCACTGGTGATTATCAATACCCTTCTAGATGCTACTCTTTAAATATGTTTATTTACCGTATCACCTGGCCCCAGTTGCACTTGAAAAAGGATTGAAGGAGACTCTATCTGACAGTAGGAGATAACTCTGTATGGATGGAGAGGCATTCTGAAGCATGTGAGGATAACAAGGAAAATATGTTAGACTCTACGTTGACAGTAGAGGGACTTAAGGTACAGGTATGGATAGTGAGAGGCATTCTGAGGGCATGTGACGCACAACTTGAGGAAAAGATTGGGGACAGTAAGGGAGATAAGGTACAGTGTCATAGATAGTGAGAGGCATTCTTGTAGCATGTGAGGAAAAATTGAGGAAAAGGATTGGGAGGAGATCGACCTGACAGTAGAGGGAGATATGGTACAGTGTATGGAAAGTGAGAAATTTTTGTATGTGAGGATAACTTGAGGAAAAGGATTGGAGGAGACTCTGACCTGACAGTAGAGGGAGATAAGGTACAGTGTATGGTTTGAGAGGCATTCTTGTAGCATTTGAGATAACTTGAGGAAAAGGATTGGAGGAGACTCTAACACAGTAGAGGGAGATAAGGTACAGTTCCAATAGTTCAGGCATTCTTGTAGCATGTGAGGACTTGAGCTCTTTGGAGGAGCTATGATGACAGTAGATATTTTTGTCCTATGAGTTTTGAAATTACATGATAAAACCTCATTCACCTTTCGTGCAACCGGAGTCAGTGTATGGATAGTGAGAGCATTCTTGTAGATGTGAGGATACCTTGAGGAAAAGGATTGGAGGAGACTCTAAATGACAGTAGAGGGAGATAAGGTACAGTGTATGGATAGTGAGAGCCGAAGCATGTGAGGATAACTTGAGGAAAAGGATTGGAGGAGACTCTAACCTGACAGTAGAGGGAGATAAGGTACAGTGTATGGATAGTGAGAGGCATTCTTGTAGCATGTGAGGATAACTTGAGGAAAAGGATTGGAGGAGACTCTAACTCTTAGAGGGAGATAAGGTACAGTGTATGGATAGTGAGAGGCATTCTTGTAGCATGTTTCCGACTTGGAAAAGGATAAATAGTTTACTATATTGACAGTAGAGGGATATAAGGTACAGTGTATGGATAGTGAGAGGCATTCTTGTAGCATGTGAGGAAACTAAGAAAAAGGATTGGAGGAGACTCTGACCTGACAGTAGAGGGAGATAAGGTACAGTGTGGATAGTGACCAATCACATGTGAGATGTTGAAATCACAGATCATTATCAATCACAGAATTTTGTAGCTATTTGAGAGATGCATAGACACTAAACTCTGCGAAGAGTAGATTTGGATAGTGAGAGGCATTCTTGTAGCATGTGAGGATAACTTGAGGAAAAGGATTGGAGGAGACTCTAACCTGACAGTAGAGGGAGATAAGACAGTGCTTGGCTACAAGAGGCATTCTTACATGTAGGATAACTTCTTCTACGAATGTATGATTGTAATAATAAGCTAAAAAATTGTGGCTGAAAATTGTGCCTTTAATAGCACATACTATTTAGAGCATTTATGTATCTGCACTATCATATAAATGTTTATAAATTTTATTTTTTTCTCATGTTATTTTGTATGGTGGAAGTTTTGACAGTAGTAAAAGGTAAAAAGAGGCAAAAAATGTGAGGATAACTTGAAAAAAATAAGTGTCATATCATCATATCATCATATTGTTTACCATTTACAGTTTAACATGACCTCACATCCTTGTTTCGACTTCCCTCTAATACCTGTAGCTTAGTGCAGCTTTAAATACCAGTAGAATGGAGCATTGATGAAAGGAGCGGGCAAAAGGATGTACCGTCCACCTCCTGGGAGAACAGTTTCGACTGAAGGGGTTACGGACGTTAAATATCAGTGTCTTTACCTTTATTCAGGTTTGGACAAGTCAATTGAAGCGTGCTGTTTATACAGCTAAATACATTGATACAGTACCTGTAGAGCAATGGAAGGCACTGGATGAAATGGACTTTGTAAGTACAACTTCAAGCTTATAGTAAGCTTTCGTCAATTATGATATCAGGTCTAGCGATAACCTAGAAACCAGACGTGTTAATCAGAAAGTGACAAAAATTGTGGCTAAAATACTATTTAACTGTGAAATGCCGCGCTATTATTTATCTGATATGTTCCAAAATGTTTCCGGCAGTCACGATGGTAATCTCCGTGGATGTCAAATCCAAAAATATGATACTCCCCCAACCATCAAAACAATTTTTTTTAAACAACAGTTTCTGTTACAGTGGAGCAGCTGCCTGGAATTAGCTTGCCACTTTAATAAGCGAGAATCCCCTAGCCTTGGTTTTAAAAGTTCTTTATAGATTAATAGTATTCATTATATATTTAATATTACAATGTAACACGGCTCTCAGGAAGAGCATTTATTTTAATGATGTATACACCCTGTGAAAATAAAGTTTTGGATGATTGGATTGTAAGTACATTTCATTATAGTAAGCTTTCGTCAATTATGATATCATCTAGTAGATTGTATATACATACATTGTAATCATAAAGTGACTAATGTATAAAATTTTTATTTTTTTCCGATCTATTTATTGATATGTTCCAAATGTGTCACAGGGCAGTCCTTTATGATATCAGAGGCTGTTAGCCATTCCAACCTGATACTACCCTGCTGTTTTATTTTTTTTTAAACAAAGTTTCTGTTACAGTGGAGCAGCTGCCTACTATTCTCTCATAAATAAGGGAGACATACCCTAGCCTAGAGTTTTAAAAGTCCTTTATAATTAATAGTATTCATTATATATTTAATATATTACAATGTAACACGGCTCTCAGGAAGAACATTTATTTTAATGATGTAGACACCGTGTGAAAATAAAGTTTTATTATTATTATTATTATTATAACTACATATTGTAGATTGTATATACATACATTGTAAATATTGCTAATATTATATATTTTTATTTTTTTCAATCTATTTATTGTATATTTTATACTGTCACAGGGCTCCTTTTGATATCAGAGGCTGTTAGCCACTGACTGGACTACCCTGCTGTTTTATTTGAGTTTAAATAAAGGTGTCTAGTAGGGGACATACATGTAGAGCAGCACTTGTACAGTAAATATTGCTATTCATACTCATACAAAAGAAGCTAAAAGCTCTACATTTGAATTTATGAATCACATGAATATATGTTACAAAATGTTCATAAAACTCTTATTATTATTATTATTATTATTATTACTATTATTTATTATTATTATATTATATTATTATTATTATTATTATTATTATTATTATTATTATATTATTATTATTATTATATATTATTATTATTATTATTATTATTATTATTATTATTATTATTATTATTATTATATATTATTATATTATATTAATATAATATTATTATTATTACTATTATTTATTATTATTATTAATATTATATTATTATTATATTATTATTATTATTATTATTACCGTATTAAAATCATCTCAAA
>JAUJYZ010000622.1:0-67500 GCA_033675265.1 Actinostola sp. cb2023 | reverse complement strand
AATCTAAATTCTTCTAGAGATTCTTTGAATTCCAAAGGAGAATTTGGATTTTGATCACAAGTCACTTGCATTGTTCTTGTAATGACCTTCAGTTGCTTAGAAAACAGCCTTATTTAGTTGATATATTGTATTGTTTTGACAGTCTTACAGTGATGTTTGTGCCAGGCTGGAGCCTGTTATTATGGTAAGTGTACAATGGTCTTTGAAAACACAATAGGCAATTTTCATGATGACGTCATTTTACTACAACTGTACCAGAATGCTTTGGGAATTTACTTTTTTACTCAGATTTTTATTCCCTCGTGAGTATAGTAAGACAATTGGTGCTAATTATCTAACAAAAGAAAATGGGCAAAGCATTCTGGTACTTGTAGTCACATGACGCCATCATGAAAATGGCCCATTAAAATCTACTTTATTTTTTTATTGTAAAGATAAGATATTGGTTATTATTATTATTATTATTATTATTATTATTATTTTAAATCATGTTTTATTTAGTCATCTTCTGTCTCATGTTTCAGGAATTGGAGAGACAAAACGATGTCTTGTTAGTCTCACATCAGGTGTGTAGCAAAGTTGAGTGACAGGAATAAAGGTGGTGATTATGATGGTATTGATGATGATGATCATGATCATAGGGCTTGGTGACGATGGATGTCTTGTTAGTCTCACATCAGGTGTGTAGCAAAGTTGAGTGACAGGAATAAAGGTGGTGATTATGATGGTATTGATGATCATGATCATGATCATAGGGCTTGTGACGATGGATGTCTTGTTAGTCTCACATCAGGTGTGTAGCAAAGTTGAGTGACAGGAATAAAGGTGGTGATTATGATGGTATTGATGATCATGATCATGATCATAGGGCTTGGTGACGATGGATGTCTTGTTAGTCTCACATCAGGTGTGTAGCAAAGTTGAGTGACAGGAATAAAGGTGGTGATTATGATGGTATTGATGATCATGATCATGATCATAGGGCTTGGTGACGATGGATGTCTTGTTAGTCTCACATCAGGTGTGTAGCAATGTTGAGTGACAGGAATAAAGGTGGTGATTATGATGGTATTGATGATCATGATCATGATCATAGGGCTTGGTGACGATGTCTTGTTAGTCTCACATCAGGTGTGTAGCAAAGTAGTGACAGGAATAAAGGTGGTGATTATGATGGTGATGATCATGATCATGATCATGGGCTTGACGATGGATGTCTTGTTAGTCTCACATCAGGTATGTAGTGTTGAGTGACAGGAATGATGATGGTGATGATCATGATCATGATGGGCTTGGTGACGATGGATGTCTTGTTAGTCTCACATCAGGTGTGTAGCAAAGTTGAGTGATGATGGTGGTGATTATGATGGTATTGATGATCATGATCATGATCATGGGCTTGGTGACGATGGATGATGGTGCTAGAATTGGTGGGGATGGTGATTACATGGTGATGCTGATGGTGCTACAATTATGATGATAATCAGTGATGGTGATGGATGATGGCGATGATAATAGGTGTGGTTGATGATGATGAATGATGGTGCTGGATATGGTGCTAAAATGGCTATCATAATAGATGATGGTGATGTCAATAGTAGTGGTAGATGATCATGGTGATGCGAAAGAGACACACCATCAACTCTCTCTAGGCGGACACTCATCTAAGACAAACACCTTTGTCTGGTCCCTGCTGCACTGTTTTAGTAAATTCACTCTCTAAGACAAACACCTTTGTCTAGTCCCTGCTGCGCTGTTTTAGTAAATTCGCTCTCTAAGACAGACACCTTGTTGACTGCAAAAGTAATGATCCCAAATCCAACTTTTCTCATATGTTGTTGCTTTTGTCTTTGATAATTTAGCCTGTCATTCAGATTTTGATGGCCTATTTTACCGAGCAAACTCATGGTATGTACTTCTAGGAAAGGTGAACTAGAGTATAAAGAGGCTCTCTGATCGTACTGACTCAGTTTATTGTGTACTTTATAGATGAACTGCCATTCCTAGACATCCCACTCAATACAGTGTTCAAGCTCACACCAATAGCTTATGGTAAAATATAGACAATCATTTTAGTGTTTTAAAGTGTGTTTGTTTAAATAACATTTTAGGCATGGGAGTACGTAACAAATATTTTGAGCATAATGACTTCCGGTCTAAAAAAAAACGCACAAACGTTCACAGAAAAGATGTGAGCGAGCCGGCAATGACCACGAACGTCCTAGATCTTGTAAGAGCATCGAGACCCTTGTATGATGCTCCTAAAACGTTATTTATTATCTATTATTATTATTATTACTGTAATAAGGAACACACCAAATGTGAGCTTAAAGGGCAAGTTTCATGGGTGTTGTCAAAAAGCTGGAAATTATATCAAATGATAGTAATTGGTCTCACTAATAAATAGTTAAAATAATAACTTGAATACTCTTTTGGAAATAATTGAAAAAGCATCGTAAAAACGGAAATCGAGAAAACCAGCAAGAAGCGGAAGTGACGTCATGGGGGTCAATCCAACGCACTGAACGCAGCCGGCTTGAAGTTAACATGGCGGACGAGTCTTCAAGTCCGAGTTCACTCGAAAGTCTTTATTTGGGAAACGATTTAGAAATCATAGAGGGCTAACGTGAGTCTGAAGAGAGCAATAAGGTTGATACTGGACCCCCATGACGTCACACGAGCGGGAAATTCGAATTCTGATTAGTGAAACTTCAGAAAATAAATTCGTTCTTGAAAATAGATTTTCTTGCAAATAAGTTTAGTTATAGTAAATTACCTTTATTATATAATACTAAACAAATCATTTTTAGAAAAAAATTTTCCCATGAAACTTGCCCTTTTCTTCCAGTTCTTCTGGAGCTTCTTGCTTTCTCAGCCTGGGCTACCTGTGTTTAACAAGCTGTCTGACTTTTCACAGGTTGTCGAGTAGAAAGGTTTCCCATCACGGCAACAATAGAAGAAGAGGTCGAAGATGAAGAGCACTTGACAACAGAAAGATGACACAGGCTTGCACCATAGTGATGATGAATGAGACTGATGATGATAATGACAATGATTTTGATTGATGATGATTTTGATTGATGATGATGATTTTGATTGATGATGATGACAATGATTTTGATTGATGATGGTGATGACGGATAATTTTGATTGATGATGATGATTGTGATTGTTATCATGGTTATTCATGATATTGTTGATGATGATGATGACGGGGATCCGATGATGGTTGTGGTGATGTTGATAATTGTGTTTTCAAAACAAACAAGGCTTAGCCTCTTACAGAATCAATTTTAAGAAAATTAAGTAAAATCATAGATAGATAGATATAGATAGATCGTGATATGTAAATAAGTTGTGAACTTCCGGCAATGGAAAATCGATAAGTCAACAACTCGCTGATTTGTAGTCCAATCTATGAGTAAAAATCGTGTATCAAGTCAAAAATACTAGTGAAGTCAAATCTGCAGTAAAAAAACCGGTCCTTTCTTTCTGCTGTTAAGTAATTAAATAAAAAACATCGGCATTTCAATGGCTGATTGGTTAAATTACAGGCATTTAAATGATTTCCTGGTACTATTGAATCATAGTAATGGCATTTGAGTGGCTTCTCGGTTCTTTTTAGTAACGAGTACTGACATTTGAATTGGCTTCTCAGTGGGTTCTATTTAGTAGTAATGACATTTGAATGGCTTCTGGGTTCGTTTCAGAGTTGTTTTCGTATGAGTGGGAAGTAGCTATGGTACGGTTCGTACCGTACCGTGACCGTATCGCGCCATCATCATGCCGTATCCAAGCATTCGGTCCAAGCATTCTGATTGGGTGAGCGATGGTTTTGCGCGCTGTGATTGGTTGAATACAATGTGTTCGATTCCGTACCGTGACCGTAACTCCGTAACTCCGTACCGTAGGTTTCCCACTCATACGAAAACGACTCTAGTAGGAATGACATTTGAATGGCTCCTCGGTTCTTTTTAATTTCGATTGTGAAAGACAAAAGAAAAAGAAAACTCAATTTAATATATTGAATTCTAAAAAAAACATCGCTCACAATTCTTCATGTTTCTGATATTTATATTCTCCGGTCATTGAACTGTCGGCGTGTATTTTGGTATTACTTTTCTATGTCTGTCTTCGAATAACTTCAGACAATCTGGTCAATAAAATTCGCGTAGAATCGAAAAAACAAACTTTTTCAGCGCTTTCAAATTAAATTTTAATTCCCTTTTCCATGGATTAGGGTGTAGAAGTTGAAGCTTTGTCTTCACTAGCTTGCGACGCAAGCATAAGCGTCAGCACAAGATGTGTTATTTGTCCGAGAAAAGAACCTCGACGCAAGCATAAGCTGACAGATCAAACATTTCCAGTTCTTGTGCGCAAGAAAATATCCGCATTTCAGCGCTTACGCTTGAAATTATGCTTGCGTCTCTTGATCTAGCGAAAATATTTTCTAACTGTTAGGGTAGTTGATAAGATGTCAATTCAAAAGGGACAAGTGAAAAATAGGAAATGTTTTCTTTTCTCTCATGCACTCCTTGCATTTAAAAAATCTAATGTAAATAAAATAGCTAATTATTTGAAATTAGCTTGAAATTATGAATTGAAATTATTTAAGATAATTTTGCTACTTGCTATCAATAAAATTTATTAGCGAACTGGATAACACGTAATTATTGGGTCTGAATTGTTGATATACTTTCTAATAATATACATGAAAAAAATACTCATTTCTGATTGGCTTAGAGTAGTGCAGTTGATTACCTTTAATATGCACTGCAGTGCAAATTACTTTTTTTTCATGAATATTATTAATTGGTAATCCAATTTGTAATAATTTGCACTCGTGTGTTTTTCAAAGAGCTCAAATTGCACACGCCCTACGGGCTCGTGCAATTTTGATACTCTTCTTTGGAAAACACGTCACACTCGTGCAAATTATTTCCAAATTGAACTCGAAACCGTATGATTACCTCTACGAACAACATTACTACGCAAAGATTGACAGAGCATGTTTGCGTGCTTCCTTCCTTCCTTCCTTCCTTCCTTCCTTCCTTGTTTCCGTCGGTCGAGGAAGGTCAATGATCTGACACATTTTGAGACCTTTCTCAAGGTTACCCTGATAAACTTTTTGAACTCATGGGAGAGTTTTCTACCAGTGTGTCAAAGTACTACACGTGGTACAAATTAGAAACCCTGGTTGGTGGATTCCCTCATGAATAATTAATGAGTAGTAGAACATGAATTCCCATGCTGTCTCAACTTCCTCATTCACACTTGCCCTCTTCCCTTTTCAGATAACCTTACAAAACAGTTTTCACTAATCAGAATTCATTTCCTTCATATATCTCAAATACTGAACACGGAATTTTATTTCAACCACTTTATTGAACTTAATAGATTAAAGCTGTTACTGATTAAAGTATTTCTTCAGATCCATAGTTAGATGCTGTTGCTAGGCAACCTGATGCAGCTTAGTAACCCCCTGGAAAGAGGAAAAATAATTATGAGATTTTTAAATTAGGATCAAAGTTCTCAAGGCATCATGGGATGTAGCTTTGACTTCAGATCCCAAGTATCTTCCGTCCATGTGCGTACGAGAGAGAATGAGACTCCGTAGTTGGCGTAGCACGCACGGTATGAGTGGGAAACCTACGGTACCGTGACACTCAAATGGCTTCTTTTCTGAACCAATCTGCAAAAAGCGTGCAGATGCATCTCATCCAATAAAACTCTTTCAATACGACAAGGCGCGGTGCGATGACGGTGCGGTAACTTTCCCACTGGTAAGAAAACGGCTCTAAGTAGTTGCGGTACGGTTTTTGCTGTGCAATCAAGTGGTGACCGTGCCGTGTCTAAGCATTCTGATTGGTTGAACAATGATTTTGCGCGCGCGCTGTGATTCTTCATGTAACTTACAGGGTACAGTGTAGCAGCAAATGTCGCCTCGACAAACGCCCATTCCTGCCATTTGTTTTTCATCTTTGTTACAAGTTTGCTTGCATGTACCATACACACCATGGTAGATGTAACATGATCGTTCCCCTTCAGAGTTCATCTCTGGCAGCCGCGAGAAAAGAAAAATAGTCCATCAATCATCGGATAGTCGTCAGTTTAATTTTGTATCAGGGAAGAGGGATGATCCGAAGCGGGTATGAAAAAAGGGAGAGAGGGAGGAAGGAAGGAAAGAAACAAGGACTAAAGAAAGCTAAAGGATGCCGGATGGAAACCAAAGGATGGATGAAAAGAAAGGAAAGGATGGATTGAAGGAAAGGATGGATGGAAGGAAAGGATGGATGGAAAGAAAGAATGGATGGAAGGAAAGGATGGATGGAAGAAAAGGATGGGCGAAAGAAACTTACTTATCAAACTATCTCACCTTGGTTCTCCATCATGGGCATTCCACTTACAAGTGTAGCAACAACGACAACCAACAGTATTACGGTGCCTTTCATTTTGATCTAAAATGTAGCATTTTATGTTATCGATTGAGTTCACGCTCCTATGTTTTTATTTGAAGACGTACGATTTCTTTTCTCCATGTTTGCTTGAATCGATTAGAGAATTGAGTTTTTCGAAGAAAACTCCAAGACGTTTTCCACAAAGTAAAAGATTTCGTTTACAAAAGAAAACGTGTTGCATGACGGGGCCTGACATAAGTATTTTTCTGTGTCTGCCTTATGCACTTCGCGCCGTCTCTTTTTATGCACTTCGCGCCGTCTCTTTTTTTCAGTAACTCGTGAGTTTCAATGAATATAGACCGCTGTGTGCTTCATCGCACTTTGATCATGAGCGTTAGAACTGGTAGGGAAATGGGTTAAGAGTTTTCTTTGATTTGTCCAACGAACGGTTTACCAATACGTACAGATATTGTTAACCGCCGCTTACCTTGTAAACCAACTTTGTTCAGTCACTTCGGATTGAATAACGACTCATCCTCACAAACCTAAAGTTATATTACGAGTCATTGGCAGAGTGATTTGAGTGACAGGCCAAGTCGATCAATTAATTTCAGTTGTGGGTGGAGCCAGTTGAATGGAGTAAAATGACAACTTCTGCGAATAATTTCAAGGCAACTAAAATCCACAAAAAATATTAAATAATCAGAGAAGAAATTGCCATAATGAGAGCGTGGGCCCAGGTTCAAACACTAGCGTCTGAGCGCATAGCCCAAGAGACCATGCATCAGTTATATAAGGTCTCTTGATAAAGCCTAATGCCTGGCGTAACTGGCTGCATGCTAAAAAGTCAGACTGTCGAAAATTTTCGGAGAACACTTCTGTTCATATCCCCTTTATAATACAACAGTCAGTTATATATGGGAGTAACTCCCCACCCCTGTCCCCCTCGATGTATACAGTATACACCTATTTCAAAAAAGGTTGTCAGAGAGAAAGGAGATAGGAGATAGGAGAATACTTATTAAAAGACCAAAGTTGACTGCTGGTCAGTTTAAATTATTCTATCTTGGTTTCGTAATAATTACTTACAATTACTGAAAGCTTTATGAACTAAATTGTCAGGTTATTTGCATATACATACACACATTGATCTATAGTTCCATCTGGTCTTAGAATGACCATTCACCATTCTCCTATCGCCTTTCTCTCTGACAACCTTTTTCGAAATAGGTGTATATAGGAAAGCACTAGATCCCAATGACCAAAACCAGGTCAAGATTTGAATAACAATAGATGCATGTCCTTTGTATTCAGCGCTCAGAACTTTCGCTATGAGCGCTTTATAAATATTTATTATTATTATTGTAGAACGAGGCATATCTAACAATAGTTCCTATTGTTATTCAAATCTTGACCTGGTTTTGGTCATTGGGATCTAGTGTTTTCCGTATATAGCTAATTGCATAATCGTTGTCGGGTTGAAAATCATAAATCATAGAAGCTGAGACCGCAAGGATGGATGGGAAATCAGTTCATGAGCCACATTACATACATATATATTCAATGTTCTCGTAGTTTTGAAGGTATATGAGCTATTTAACTAAGATCCTACAAGTCTGGATAAAAAGGTCGATGATTTGACGGTGTTATTTGAGAGTTTTAATTTCCCAGAATTCCTTTTGGTCATAGCTTTCATGATTTTCAACCCGACAACGATTATGCAATTAGCTATATATATCATACTGGTGGCACAAGACAAATACAGTTGTGCTGAATCAACACATCTAAGAATGCACAGACGTCCGGCATTGTTTTATCCAGAGTTACGTGTTTGCACAGAAAATTTAACTGTGGACATTTACACAAATACAACAGGAAAGGTGGCCACGTAGCACTCGCGTGAAGCAGATACTGGAACTGCAGGAAAACTAGTGCTATACCAACATGGCTTTATCCTGGCTTTTAAAACTGTCGATAGTTTTGTGAAAATAGATAAACGGCCGTTAAAAATCTAACAAGGCAATCTGAGGAAAGTGTAGTATGGTTACCATGTCGGCTCTGGGGCCTGTTTCTCGAAAGCCCCGTAAACTTTTCGGGCCCGAAAATAAATTAAAGACATCCTAGAAATCTGATACACTTACTCTACAAAGCTGTTCTTTTGACATGTTTTTAATATGAACAAACTTTCCCTTCATGCAAAGTTTCATTTCTGTAAACTACTTTGTTTTGAAGATATAGATGTTTAAAGAAACCCTTATCGGGCCCGATAAGCTTTCGGGGCTTTCGAGAAATGGGCCCCTGATCTCCTGTTTTGGCAACTGAAAATGTCAATGTATTGTCTCATGTGTGATAGGTTGTCGAAAAAGCCGGACTATATTGTTAGCATGCGAATACGGCCGCTTTTTGGCGGACGTATGACTAATAATAGATTAGGGAATATAATAATAAAATTAGCAAGGGAGGAGCGAGTTGGACGAAACATTGTGGCGTTTCCTTTTTTTATACAAGAAAATAAAGTCCATCGCCATCACACATACACGTAAACACTACTTTCTCTCACCGCCATGTACCAGATCACCTCCCCCTCCCGGCAATTACTCGGTAATTACTCGGTAATTACTCGGTAATTGCTCGGCTTCGTTGGACGCTTCGCACAATTTCCGTTTCAATATAGCCAGAGATGATTAGAAACACAGGAAAGTGGGAATTGAAACGACTCGGCTCCGCGCTAGCCTGCGCTCCCAGGCTACTTAGCGCGCGCTGCCGACCAAAACACCGGCCTAGGTCAGGCCGAGTTAGCCTGATTTTCAGACGGCACGGGTCAACCGCTGACCACTCATCTCCCTTTACCCGTGCCGCACAGGGAGCCCAAGCTCATTATCTGTGAAGACCGTTGTTTAATTTGCATATTTACAGTAAATGTATGTGGCTTTATTAAAACATCCCTCCGTATTTCAAGATTTTTCGTAAATAATAAAACTTTTTTTTCACTAATGTGTTGTTCTTACTACTTTCGATGCTGTGACGGCGTTTCAGCGCCATTAGAGCGTTCCGTCACAGCATCGAAAGTAGTAAGTACAACACATTAGTGAAAAAAAAGTTTTATTATTTACGAAAGATCTTGAAATACGGAGGGATGTTTTAAAGCCACATACATTTACTGTAAATATGCAAATTAAACGTAACAACGGTCTTCACAGATAATGAGCTTGGGCTCCCTGTGGTGCCGTCTGAAAATCAGGCTACGGCCGAGGAGGCTTGGGAGAAAGGGCAATAAACGAGCCAGCAATATTTATCAACTGCGGTATTCGCCATTAGTAATGGCAAAAAGCGAAAAATGAAAAGCAAAAAACGAGAGAAGGGAGGAATTTTCGTTCTTTTTATTATGACACACTCGGACTTAAGAACGTCGAACAGAAGAAAGCACTAGAGATATTGCTAAAGGATGAAGAAATAGGTAAGCATACGAGTTCCTGTTGAATATGGGAGGCGCTTTTATACCCTTTATTGCTCAAAATCACTCGTGTTTTGCACGTGCTCCTACAATAGTAACAAGACGCTCAATGAGCGTACACTCGGGCTTATGACAAGGACAATGTCAGTTGCGTGAGGAGGGACCTGACAATGACTGACAGTTGTGTGACGAGGGAGACTATGTATATATGTGTCGGTGAGCATAGATAAAAATCTCCGAATCGTACTTCCGTAGCACGTACTTGGAACGTCCAGTTGAGGTTCATATTCATGGTCAGACGGTTCTGATAACGTCTTTGGTTTCTTCGTTATCGCAGAGGAAAGTCGAACTTCGTATCTTTGAAACATCCAGTTGATTCAGACTACGGTATGATGTGACAAAGCTCGACCAATCTGCTGTCTCTGCCTATACATTGAAAGATCTTGTTCGATTTATCTCGAAATCAGAAAGGCATTATCGATTAAAAATCAAAAGCTGCTTCTGTTAGATTTAAGATGTGACCTCAAGTGACCTCAAATACGTTTAAAGATGTACCACGTACAGCGTACCTTGAAGAGTCGGAGATCTTTATCTATGCTCACAGACACAAATAGTCTCCCTCGTCACTGAGCGTCTTCTTCTGTAAGGACGTTTTGATTTCGATTGTATTTTTGCCGTTCACTGACCTGTTTTGAGCGTGGAAATTCTGTTTTAATTTAAATAGCGCTACGCGGCGGTTCTAAAATTAGGTCGCGTAATAGATGTACATGTATGACTCACACAAGGATCATACAACTGTCATCGTACTGAAAAGAACACGGATTTTCGAACATTGACCTTGCTCGCCTTTGCTTTGATGTAGTTTTGAAGTACGATTTTTACGATTTGGCTTTGTTTGTAGTATATATGAATGCTTTCATTGCAGTTACAATAATTGCACAGTCATCGGCTTTGTTTCATTGTAACTTCATAAATTACAGTTTTAAATAGCATACAAACTACAGTGTAACAAAGACATGCATGTACAATGTATATGTAAGCTTACATGTACTGTATGTATGAGTTTATACATCTTTTAATTAAAACTTACTCGTGTTTAATTATAACAAGCCAGTCTAGTTAGTGGAGCTTATATCTGATAATTCTGTGTATAATTGTGTGAAAGTTTCACTCTTTGTTTTCCTTCAGATGTTGACCGTGTAGCAACATTCAGCTGCAAGTTCAGTTTACCAGCTGTATACCGATCACATGTCTGGAAGCTCTTGCTAGGTGAGCATACATTGAACTGCCTTGTGGGTTTGAGGGAATGGTTGAGTGTGTTGGGGGAGGGGGGGGGGGGGGGGGGGAGTTGGGTGTTTTTTTTTTTTGGGGGGGGGGGGGGATACAGCGGATACAGCTAGATGCAGAATACCAAATAATATTATTGTGATATTCATCTGTATAATAAAGAACCTTGCCTCATTCTCCATGGCAGTTGCCTGCCACTACAATACTCCAGTTTCGCGTTGTTTAGAGATGACCGCTGTCCTTGACAAAAGACGCATTTGTACAGGCTTAGCCTCGATTCAGAAACCAGTCCGTGCAATTCAAAAATGTTTCTATTGTTTCATGTCAACATTTTTTTTCGTGTTCTTGTTGATATTTGTGAATAATTTACACTGACTCGAGGCTAACTCTGTACAAATGTGTCTGATGTCAATAAGTACAGCGGTTTTACAACGGGATCTGCGAATGCGAAAAGGGACTATTATTACTCTTTGATGTTGTTATCATTGTGAGTTTACATTTTTCTTTGTCTCCAGGAGTCTTACCTCCTTACCAAGCTGCTCACACCTTCATCAATCAACAAAGAAATGAACAATTCCAGGACCTCAAGAAGGCTTTAATTGTCATCAATCAAATCAATTCACAATGTACAGATATAGCTGAAATTATAACAAAGATGTTCTTGATGCAAGAGGGGGCATTCACAGTTAATGCTGTCCCAGAGGTATTGATGATGATGATGATGATGATGATTGTTGTAGTGATGATGATGATGATGATGAATCATTAGTATTAATGATAATGGTGATGATGATTGTTGTTGTAGTAATAATGATGATGATGATGAATCATAGTATTAATGATAATGGTGATGATGATTGTTGTAGTAATGATGATGATGATGATGATGAATCATAGTATTAATGATAATGGTGATGATGATTGTTGTTGTAGTAATGATGATGATGATGATGATGAATCATAGTAATAATAATAATTGTGATTGTTGTTGTAGTAATGATGATGGTGATGATGATGATGAACAGTTGCAATGATAATGTTGATGATGGTGATTATAGTAATGATGATTGTGATGATGATGATAATGATTAATAATAATAATGATAACAGTAATAATGACAATGTTGGTGGTACTACTAATGCTGGTCTTAATGTTTATAATAAATTATGATAATGATGACAATGATGATGCTAATTCATGAAAATAAGCTTCAATGATGATGATTATGGTGAAGGAAAATGTTTAGTCCTACTAGGGATGATGATGATGACAATAATGATGATGATGATTGGCTGTCATGTACTGTACACATAGTGTACTTTATTGTGACACATCCTTACCATTGCTAAACTTCAGGTATTAAAAAAACAAGTCAGAATCCTCCATGCAGTTGTCAGTGTGTTTGTCAACATGTTTGAAGATGAAGTAGAACTATATTGGTTGTCTACCAAGTTTGTCCAGATTCATCAACAGTTTGTCGGCCAATGGGACAAATTGGTAAACACAAAAGTAGCTAATTATCATCAAAACTTGCAGATAAGTGGCTTTACTGGGAGAACATCTGAAAAAAATCTGCAAATTTGAGTAGCGACATGTTTTATGGACATTGTGATTGCTAGCAAATGCAGCCATCTTGTATGCCTCAAATTTAAATTTGGCTTGCATGCAAGTATTTATGGTATTACTGGTATACATTTGTAGTATCAGCAGCAGCAGCACCCATCATTATCATTGTCATCATCACCCATCATCATCATCATCATTGACATCATTGTTATCATCACCCATCATCATTATTGACATTGTCATCATCATTGTCATCATCATCATTGACATCAGCATCATTACCATTGACATCAATCATCTTCATCATGATCATTAATATAATTAATAGTAATGATTATTATTTTATTACGCAGTTAAAAATAATTGAGCATTATGTACAAGCAGAGGATAGCTTACTTTGGAAACATCTAAACTCACTCCATGGCTTTGATCATCTACCACATGAAAGGTAGTTGATATAGTTTTCTACATTCTTCAAAGATCTACAACTAGTTTATCAGTTGAATAGCTTAGTTGTCAATCCAAAAATCTGTTTTATTGTCACTCCTTTGTAGATGGTTTGAAAGTAGTTTTGCAGAAGACCTTCCAGACTCCTGCATAGAAAGGTAGCTACTGACTTTGCCACTATTTTATCACCATTAACTACCAGTACTTGATGATAAACTGTGTCTGTTTTCGGTAGGGTATGGGACAAAGTTGTCGCTGGTTCCAGTAAAATTCTAGGGATTGTTGGAGTTGCTGTCCTTATTGTATCCAGACATAGTTTATTGAATGTCAAAGATCCACTATCTGTTACACAAGTATTAAACAAGGTATGTTTACAATGTGTTAACAATACTAGTAGATATTGTAAAGACTGACTGACTACTGACACAATGACTGACACAATGACTGACTGCAACTTATAGCTGATTTATGGAATAATAATTTTACTAACTGAATGACTGACTGACAGTCCAACTGACTGACTCTCTGACTGACTGACTCACTGGCTGACTAACTCACTGACTGACTGACAGTCCAACCGACTGACTGACTGACTCTCTGACTGACTGACTGACTGACTCTCTGACTGACTGACTGACAGTCCAACTGACTGACTGACTGACTCTCTGACTGACTGACTGACAGACCAACTGACGCTGATTGACTGACGCACTGACTGACTGACTCTCTGACTGTCTGACTGACAGACCAACTGATTCTCTGACTGACTGTCTCTGACTGACTGACTGACTGGTTTTCTGACTGTCTGACTGACTGACAGACCAACTGACTCTCTGACTGACTGTCTCTGACTGACTGACTGACTGACTGACTCTCTGACTGTCTGACTGACTGACAGACCAATTATTGACTCTCTGACTGACTGTCTCTGACTGACTGACTGTCTGACTGACTGACTGACTGACAGACCAACTGACTCTCTGATTGACTGATGCACTGACTGACTGATTCTCTGACTGACTGACCAACTGACTGAATCAATGATTGATTTACTATCAGTGACTTGATTTCTTGATTGATTGAGATATTATAAGCGTCAGACTCATGGTATTCCTGTATTGTATTCCTTCAGCCATGTCCAGTAGATACTTGTGTTATTGTCATCAACAAAGCCATGGAACTCTGGGACAAACATGGGAGCACAATCAATACTGAACCACTCACCGTCCATTGAAGTACACACCATTTTATTTAGTAATATTATTACAATATGGACGGCAGTTTCTACTTAGCCAAACCTGCTTAGCAAATTATGCCCATATGTGTAATCGAAGGGTCCATGCAAGAACAGTGTCTTGTGATCAACATCTAAATTCTCCTCTAAAATGCAAAGATCCTACAGGAGAATTTAGAATTTAAAGTTTGGTTAGAGATTACTTATGCTGTTATTGCACGACCCCTGACAATAAACTAACTCGTATATTTTCATGATACCAGTCAGTTTAGTTGAGAAAATCAAAGTTAAAAGTCTATGAAAATGAGGACAATTTTTGTATCAGTGAATTTATTATTATCCCTCATATATTATTAATGAGTTTGATAACATCTGTATACATTTGCTAAGTTAGGGAGGGAGGGGTGACTATAAGAAATAATGGTATTTGCTCAGTTAGGGAGGGAGGGGTGACTAAGAAATAATGGTATTTGCTAAGTTAGGGAGGGAGGGGTGACTATAAGAGATAATGGTATATGTTGTTAGTAGCCCTATATTTAATTCTATATTTTCTTCAGTTGATGCAATATGCTCGACAATCAGCCATGTTGTCAGGCAAGGTGGTCAAAATTATTTATTTAGATGATAATATAAAATAATGTTTTAAAAATTATGAATTATTTAGCTTTTGAAATTTCTTGAAGTTGATGTTACTTTTATACATTTCAAAGCGTGCACATTGGTCTTAGAAGGTATTATTGTTCTCTAACAAGTATTGAAAACTATTGTCACGTGAAAAAATATTTTCTGATATTAGTTTTTCCTTAGATTTTGTCAAGAAATTTTGAAATAATTTGGGATTAAACGTTTCCTTGATTTATTATTTATCTTGTAATTGCTGCGAAGCCGTAAGGCGAGCAGCAACACTATTCTTGACGGTTTCCCTGTGTTTATGTTGGGATCCCTGTGTGCTAGATGCCAGCAAAAATCTCGATTTGTGTTTGTCCTGCCGGATTTTTCGGAACGTGGTCGGATCAACTTCGACAATGCTCGGACAGCAGTATACAGCATGCAGTACATGTGTCCAGCGGGGTTCATCATAAATGATTACATACATTGTACGTTCAAAACACCTTGTAGACGATTAGTTCGTTGTTGTTTTGACCGAGGTATTCGCAGTGTAATTATGTCAAAGTCAAACTTATTTATTGCCGGAAGCATTCATCAAGGCTACGAACGCTTTAGTGACATTTCACGGGGAAGACGATGTTCTTTTATGAGTTTTTCAGCCGCCTATGATTCTATGATTTGCTCAGAATTTACCAATCGAACAATGGACCGGTAGATCAGATGTTTGTCGAAGGAGATCGACTTTATCTGGATGCTCTTCGAAGTAGATCCATCCCTGACACAGAGGTGTTGTCCCTAAACTATCTGCCTATTATGGCATATTGGTCTTTGGAGACTAACAGTAATTATTATTTGCCTATTACGGCACAAACACATGATTGTGATGATTCGCTTTTGGGCTGAATCACAAACAATTCTGTAACTGCATAATTATAACTTACCATATTGCATTACTACAGGTTAACGCAGAATTGATTATCTCATATGATGGACACAATAACAAAATGCTAGATACATGTATCCTAAACGCATGAACTGACACCATACATTGTTTGTTACTGTTATTGTTATTGCATTTTATTCTTCCAAGAAGTGTGCAGAATTATGCATTATTATCAATACATTTCAGCAATAGAACATTAGTGGTCTCTTGAGACTTGAGTTGAGTTAAAAAATATATGTTGCGTTCAACTGATGATTGCATTATTTATAGCCAACAAAATGTTAAAGTGCCTATAACCCCCATTTTGATGTCAATTTCAATAAAAAGTACTTGATTTTATAAGATGTTCTGCGAAAACGATTTTCGATTCCGAGGAATCCTTGATTTGTTATGAATTTTTGAAAGTAGTTAAAAACGGCTTTTTCCGAGCGGTTGCAGACCCGGGATCAATGATGTTGGGAGACTGGGCCGAGCTCGGTTGTGACGTCCAGTAGGGACAACAACAACCGAACGTATCCCAAAATCACTAGAACTTCTGAGAGATTTCACTTTATTCAGGTCTATCAGGAGCCCATATTGAATTTAATTGCGGCATAGAGCAGTACACAGTATTCTATAATCTTACTGTCAATAATAAGCTACATTTTGAGCCCTATATATACGGCTGAACAAATTATTATTAATGCAAATGATGGCCGGGTGAATCCCTTTGGCACAACGCTAGCTACAGGACTTCAAAAATTAGATTGATCGCTTGTAAAAAAGTCAACTAGATGCATGGTTTATGGATGTAACAATTACCCAAACCTTCAAGAAGGTATTGGTCTTCATTTATTCCTATCTCAGGCGATGACCGACCAGCTAAAGGACGGGGAAATCACTGCCGCCGAGACCTAAACTCGATAACGGTGGGATTTGTGCCGAACTGTAATAAAAGGTCAAGCTTTTTATCTAATACATATTTTATGTTTATACCTATAAAGGTTGCATATCAACACTGCATGGGAGTGAGGTTTATATCACCGAAATACACACAATTAAATTGTTACTGTACGTATACAAGCTGTATTTCAATCTACAATTCAGTGTATTCGATCCCAATAGCTAGCATTCAGCATTGTTGTATGTGGATTCTCTGACATCGCTATTTATTACCGACATACTCAGTGGGTTTATCTGAAACAAAAAAGAAGAGTAATAATTGTTCTTTTGTTATAGACCGGGTATAGAATTTATTGAAAAATACTTCGTATTTTAACATGATAATATAAAGTAAATATCGCAAATAAATGTGTTCACTGTTTTTAATTCTATCTTTATTGTAAATCACAGTTGTCATCTCTCCGTTGTTGGTTCTGTAGTACAATACACTTCTCAGGCAGACACTAAAATACGGCTGCGAGGGAGACTAACAACGTAATAGACCCAAATACCGACTATGGATAAGCTACTTGTAGCCTCTTCTTACGGCGTTTTATCCGAGGATATTGGTTCCGAGGATATTGGGTTACCTGTGGTTGTACACAAGAAATTATAAAAATTATCCTCAGTTACCCTTAGAAATATAGTAGAGGTAAAACAGTTTCATGTACGGAATTCGACCCAAACGGGACTTCACATAAATATAGAGTCATATGTACATGCATGTATACATGCATAGCTGTATACGTACCGTACGTCGATATGATGAATATACGATGAATATGTCCGATGTGTTAGTTTTCTTGTATCATGGACACTTGTATTGCTCATACAACATATTGTCTTCGTGTTATCTGTTTTCCCAGACTGTTTTCCATGATTATTTTTGCTTTTGATCGATGACTTCAGTACTGGATAGTGAACCCGCGGGGTGTAAACATACTTCACCGACCTGAGTTTCACGTTCATAATGCAGGCCGTAAAGACTATATTTTATACTCGTACTTGCTCTCTAGTAGCCATTATAAGGATATGGATTACTTTTCAAGGGATCCTAATCGTTTTTCTGTCGTTCAATGCTCGAAATTCAGAAGCAAAAGTCCTTGTTCTTTGGATAAAATTCCTAGTATACATATGTGAAATTGGAAGCCGCTTTCGAGTGGTTCCCTAGTAGACGTCACTCGACCCAGTCTTCAAAAAGACAAGTGGGACCTCAAAATAAATATTTCAAAAATTCATAACAAATCAAGGATTGCTCAGAATCGAAAATCTTTTTCGCAGAACATCTTATAAAATCAAGTACTTTTTATTAAAATTGACATCAAACTGGGGGTTATAGGCACTTTAACTGACAACATATGCCATTATAATGATACTAGTGGTGTAATAGGTCACATATTGCTCATCACATACTTCTCGCAGCACTTCGCTTGCTTAAAGCAATGACTAGTTATTAGAGTTGTAGCTAGAAGTTGAGAATTCCTGTTAATAATTTTAATGATTTTAACTTGTACTCCTCTCGTCTCCTTAATCTCACATGCTTTCTCTGCTCTCCCATCAGCCTACCCTTTCGATGGCTTTCCCTCTTTCCTGCTCTTTCCTCTCTTTTCCATCCCATTTATTTCCTTTCTCTTCCCTCCGATCTCATTAGGCAATACCCATTCAAAGTGAATAAAAACGATATTGACAAATAGACTGGACGGATGTATCGATAGTCTGCGTTGTACCTGAACAAAACGCGCTCAGACTTTAGGATGCGACCCAGGCTAATTGGAAAAGACCTGAAATATCAATATTTTGTATAAAATAAATAAATCAATAAAATAGCGCTTTAACTGTATCAATTTGTATTAGCAATATGTACGATTTTTCCTTCCGATTGAAACTACATTTCTAGGGGTTTACCTCGGTGTAAAAACCTCACAACTGACGTAACTGCTTTTTTCTCTTCACTGCGTGTATCAACTCACTTCGTTCTAAGTTCTAAAGATCTCTAAACCCTTTGCAGTACTAGTACTGGATTGATGAATTATTGTGGTTGTTTTGAAACGATTCAGTAGTCTGCACAGTGTTCGTACGTAAGGTCTTCCACGAGGTCATGCCATGGGCTGAACAAGATGATAAATATAAAATACAAATATTGCAAAATATTAACTTTCGCGAAACATTCTGCATTGCATTCTTCTGCTTAACGTTCGTTGTTCTCTTTCTTCGATAAGATATTATTATGGATACTAGGAAAATAGAAAAGTTATTATTGGCGTTGTCAGCCGAGCTAAATATACTCGTATTCTGGGAATAGGCGAGGACCGTGACGTAGCAGGCGTGACCTGCTGGGCCGTGTGACTTCGTTTTCTTGTTGTTTTGATGTATCGCCCACGCTTCGAGCGTTGAACTACAACCTCTCTCCACAGAAATGTATTCTACAAAATAAGAGTGTTTTCGGAAGGTTGCTATGTATTGAATGAATAGCCTCCAGATGCAAATGTTTTCGCAAAATTTTGTAAATTGTTCGACTTCCGGAATCCTGCATAATATTCCGAGCGGCTTCCGGACTTCCGACAAACAACCGATGGGCTTCGTGAGCTGACTGATATATGAAGAAACACACTATAAGTTTTGGATGTTTGTCATTGTATTAAGCACATTAATTGATTTAGTGAAATTTAAGTTAGTTGCAGTTATTATTTTAGTCTAAAATAAAATTATTACACGCTAATGATAATTACTTCCATGAAGTTGACACCGTGACCGGAACTAATCCCTGCGTTACCGGAAATGGCCCCTTCAAAAATAAACTAACTGGGCATGCGCGAAAGTTTTTCCAAGAAACGGAGTTACGAGAGCCAATCATATTTCGTTATTCGTAGTATGTTTTGAACCCTATTTTTAGCAATGACAACCACTGAACGAATACATAAATACAACTTTGGCCACTCTAGGGTATAACCGATTGGACCCTGGTGCTGTGTAGAGTTGTAGTGCGTGAATAACATACAGGGGTTTTCCCTCAGGTCGAAATCTACCCTAACGTATAGTAAGAAGCTGTGATACCAGAGGTGTTCAAAACATTGGTCAAAACAACAGCTATTTGAACGAGGAGCAGAAACAGCAATGAATGTACAAGAATTTTCATCGGTTTTGAATGGAACTCCATATACAACAGTGTGTACAACATCGAGCATGGTGAGTTACCACTCCATTCAGTGTTGTAGTGCAGCTAGCAGTTCCCTCGCTTTTAAACTAAATCCTTGACAATGAAATTCAGATCAGATCCTCTAGGTAGGAAAGTATTGAAGGATCTCCAATCGGCATTACATTCTGTCAGTAACGGACGGCTTTGAGTTTTGTTTTGTGAAATGCTCTTTGTAGATGAAAGTGAAAAACACCACGCCATGCATGTTACCTGAGTATATAGTCTATCACCGGGTATCATATACTGTTCGATTCAACCTACAATTGTTTATCCAAATATGCATAGAAATACGAGAATTATTCTTAGTCATTGTTTTGGTTCGCTTGAATTCCACTAACCATTTTAAAAGGAATACTGATTTTTTTTTAATGAAAAACATCGAAAGTTCCTAGAAGAGTTCTATAAAAGCTTTCCCAACCAAACTTATCTCTTTATTGAACTTTCTTTTTAGCAACCAGGCGAATACAGCTTGTCAGTTCCTGCATGTTACTCGGTGTATTCAGTACCTATGGATACTGACAACGACTCGAAAGCAGTAAAAACGGAGCTCAAAAAAGCTATTCAAGACAAAAAGATAGCAAAGGGTGAAGACATTCCTGTTGTAGAATATAGAGAACAGCCACCTCCACAGGTATGCCGTGTTTAATTTGTGAAGAGTAGTTTCAGTTTATAGTAATATGCATGCATACTACAAGCAGGCTTATGCAAAATCATCAGAAATTCGACCACACTAGCGAAACATCTTTCATTTTCATCACGATATCCTGTTTATAATACATTATAATACCTATTTGTAAAATGTGTAATTTCGAATTCGTTGTATGTTTTCAACTTTTTGGGGGGGGGAAATAACTTTAAAAATACTATCTGAGTGTCCAAAATCAATCGTATTTTAAAAAATTATAATGCCATGCAGCTCGGTGAGAAGGTATCTCCCCCTAGAATATGTTTCCCCGTGATATATGTTTCCCCGCGATCCTTTATTATAATGCCTTGAATGTTTCAAACGTCGAAGTTCGCAATCTATAAGTTTCCACTTTAAAAAAGAAAAAAAATGAAAGAAAAAGAACAAATAAAAAATATTTAATAAATAACTAAAATCATAATAATACATATTTTAAAAAGGCTCAACTTTGTTTCACATTTCAGCCAAAAGTTCCCGAGAAACCCGAAGACTTGAAGATAAAACGAGAAAAGAACAAAGTTGCTGCCACGAAATGTAGACTGAAGAAACGGAATATTCGATCGAGCTTAGAAAAGGTAATAATAATAATAGAGTCATTTTCGTATGAGTGGGAAACCTACAGTATCGTGACACTCAAATGGCTTCCTTACTGAACCAATCAAAAAGCGTGCAGCCGCATCTCATCCAATCAAACTCTTTCAATACGGCAAGGCACGGTGCGGTGACGGTGCGGTAACTTTCCCACTCATACGAAAACGACTCTAATATCGAATAACAATGTGTTTTGGGTTTTGATAATGTTGACAACGAAACGTCTCCAAAAATTATCGCTGGTAAATGCTTTACGTACAAACTACACTGACGACAACTACAACATGAACAACAATAACATCAGTGATAAATCCACTTTCCGTAACCGTTTTTCAAGCAAGTAATCTTCCACGGGCCGACAGTCCACGTGACACTTCTTGCTACTTTTGATGGAGGGAGGAAAACCGGAGTACCAGGAGAAACACCCTCGAAGTAAGGGAGAAAACGAACTGACAAACTGCTCTACTCACCCTGATCGTTCGAGAATTGAACTGGGCACCATAAGGCGGTGACTGGAGAATCACTCTAGGCCACCCATGCAAGCTTCCCCAAAGATGACTAATACATAATAATAATAATAATAACGTCCCGATTTTCCTTCACAAGTTTGATTTATATTTTATTTCACAGAAAATCGCAGCCCTGGAAGATAACTATTCTAAATTGAGTAGAGAAGTGCAAAGTCTACGAAACGAAAAGGAACGCTTAACGAACCTAATGGCTCATGATTGTGTTCTGGGTACAAGTACTACTTCACAGCCAAGATATGATTTAGCTGCATTAGTACAGCAAACAAGAACTGTTGGTAATTGCTTTAGTTTCGATTACTCTAGTTCGTAAAGTCACTTATAAGCACTGGGGCGGACCTATAGTGATTCAGGAGCTCGACCAAATCTCCCCTGCATGCATGAAGCCTCCCCGACACTGTAAAATCAAGTGCGCGCAACAATTATCACGTGTGCAATTGTTGTAGAAGTTGCCGCTGCAATCACTTCATTTGCAACCACTGTTGTGCGTATACCATGTATTCGCGGTTTAAGACCTACTTTTAGGCCTGGTTTTCACTAGCGACGCAAACATGAGCTCAATGAAATCGAAAACGTTACTTTGATTCTTGTGCTTATGTTTGCGTCAGGCCCGTTTTGCACAGCGAAATAATGCTTCTTGTGCTTGCGCTTACGCTTGCGTCGCTTGTGAAAGGCCAGCACAGGTTTTGGCAATACAGGCATTTATAAGAGTACAGTTTTTCGGACCTACAAGCTATAGTAGGATCTTTTTCCAGTGCTATTTTCAGCAAGTCCGCGTTAGCCAAATCCTAGATCCGCCCTAGTCAGCCTGACTAATGATTAGACACTTCAGATAGTTGATTAGCACTTAGTTAGCACAATGGCATCTTTGTCTCTTTACACTGAGCTCCTAAGAACGACTTGGAGCTGCTAACGTTTACGTAGCGAAATGAGGCCGATTCTTGTTTTGAATTTCAAATTATTTTTCGACTGTGCGAACTGGTTCTCTTAGGACCCAGTGTAAAGATATATTCGTAAATTCTGCGAAGAAAAAGAAAGATGTCTTCATAATCAGTATAAGATATTACAGCAGTTATATGTTGAAACATTGAATTGATTAACCTTACTATGTAAGACCACAGTGGCCAAATCTACCTGGTAATAGGATATTATATTTGACCTACACTTTTGAGTGATATTAATAAACTGTAAATTTGTTTACGAAGACTTGTCTCTTCTCTTCTCTTCTCTTTTCTCTTCTCTTTTCTCTTCTCTTCTCTTCTCTTCTCTTCTCTTCTCTTCTCTTCTCTTCTCTTCTCTTCTCTTCTCTTCTCTTCTCTTCTCTTCTCTTCTCTTCTCTTCTCTTCTCTTCTCTTCTCTTCTCTTCTCTTCTCTTCTCTTCTCTTCTCTTCTCTTCTCTTCTCTCTTCTCTCTCTTCTCTTCTTCTCTTCTCTTCTCTTCTCTTCTCTTCTCTTCCCTTCCTTCTCTTCTCTTCTCTTCTCTTCCCTTCTTCTCTTCTTCCCTCTCCTTCTTCTTCCCTTCTCTTCTCTTCTCTTTCTCCCTTCCCTTCCCTTCCCTTCCCTTCCCTTCCACTCCCTTCCCTTCCCTTCCTTCCACTCCCTTCCCTTCCCTTCCCTTCCCTTCCCTTCCCTTCCCCTTCCCTTCCCTTCCCTCTATCCACAGGCCCTTCCCTTCCCCAATCCTTCCCTTCCTTCCCTTCCCATTCGCTTTTATCACACGGCGGCCCTTCCCTTCCCTTCCCTTCCCTGCCCTTTAGCCTGCCCTGCCCTTTCCCTTGCCCTGCCCTGCCCTGCCCTGCCCTTCCCTATCACTTTTCTTCCCTTCCACTGGATTTCCACTCCCTTCCATTCCCTTCCACTCCCTTCCATTCCCTTCCATTCCCTTCCACTCCCTTCCTGTCTTCCCTTTTCTTCTCCTTTCCACCGTTGCTTCTCTTTTGTCTTGTATTGCTTCCTTATCTTTTCCTTTCTTCCTCCCTTTTATTTATTTCCTGCTCTATCCACAGGCCCGTTGAACTACACCACAGGAATCCCAATCATACAACGACTACACCTGACATAGCCTGATTTTTCAGACTACAACTGACACCGATGAAACACGATACAAACGTTGAGGTTGGGAGGCCTGTGCTCTATGTAACGTAGTTCTTGGGCTTCCTGTGCATTCCCGGGCTTCCTGTGTACTTGACACGTCACTTCCTTTACGAATCAATACACTCATCGTGCTGTGATACATATTGTAAATCACTGGTATCGGTTGTTTGGTGTTGTTTCGCCTGACACAGACTTCCACGGCTAAACATGGCTACATCAAGCAACATGGCTGATAGAACAACTGCCGCTGTGAGTATAAACTTTGTCTACTCTTTTTAGCTTGCGATTTGCGTTAGTTTGGGGAAAAGAGGCTTCGACCAGCTGACTGAAGGCATGTGGAAGAAGTCCATTGCCATTACTTCGATCATTATAATTCAAATTTGTTTTTTTCTTCAAACAAAATAATTAGTGGTAGCCTACTGAACCTCGAAGTCACCCAAAAATATTCAGTCGCGTTAATGAATAACAAACAACATTTTTAGATCTGATACTTTGCTTTGTTCCACACGAGCTGTTTAAAAATGTATGTTAATTTGCAGGGGAATTTTGACTTTTGTTCATTTGTATTCGACCGTTAAGTTATGGGGTCCACTTAAAGAGGGCGGACGAACAGAACGTATAAAACCTGGTCTTTTCTATAAGTATAAAGCATTTCACTTGTACAATTTGTATATAATCACATATGAGAGTATTATTTCGGACCTTATGTTATTGTTATGGGCAACAAAATCTACTTGTAAAAACATTATTTTATTTTGAGGGCGGCATGCACTAATGAACCCCTTCAAATTGGTGTATATTTTAATATTAAACTGTTTTAGTTATTCAAATACTATACCAACCATGCATATATATATACATCAACGCTACACTCCATTTGGCACTAAACTGCTGGTAAACTATAGCTCTCCTTTGTGTTGCATAGTAGAAATACCAGATACTTGAAAATCATAATTTGTGGGGTTCCTCGCATTTTTTCATGCTTCTTGTAGCACTTCGAACGAACAGAGGTTCTTGTGAAATTAGATGCTCTCAGATTACAGAAGCTAGAAAAACCCAGTTTAACTAAACAAGTTTTGGTGCGAATGGGGCAGCTTGGTTATGTCCAGTACAGGTACACAGAAGAATTAGCCAACATCTGGCGAGATTCTGCTGTATATCAGCCGCCTCTCCTGGTTGTAACATTTTCCTTTGTGTACCAGCTGACATACTAACATCGTATTGCTAATTTACAAAATAACCATGACAATACATTGATATATGGATTCATCAAGATCCAGCAATCCACTATAGCTAGTGAAATGATTCTGCTGGTCTCTGCTAGTTTAACCGCTAGTCCCTATCAGTCTCTACTAGTTTAACCACTAGTCCCTATCAGTCTCTGTTAGTTTAACCACTAGTCCCTATCAGTCTCTGTTAGTTTAACCACTAGTCCCTATCAGTCTCTACTAGTTTAACCACTAGTCCCTATCAGTCTCTACTATTTTAACCACTAGTCCCTATCAGTCTCTACTAGTTTAACCGCTAGTCCCTATCAGTCTCTACTAGTTTAACCACTAGTCCCTATCAGTCTCTACTAGTTTAAAAAATGTAGTCCCTATCAGTCTCTACTAGTTTAACCACTAGTCCCTATCAGTCTCTACTAGTTTAACCACTAGTCCCTATCAGTCTCTACTAGTTTAATCACTAGTCCCTATCAGTCTCTACTAGTTTAACCGCTAGTCCCTATCAGTCTCTTACTACTAGTTTAACCACTAGTCCCTATCAGTCTACTAGTTTAACCGCTATAGTCCCTATCAGTCTCTACTAGTTTAACCGCTAGTCCCTATCAGTCTCTACTAGTTTAACAGCTAGTCCCTATCAGTCTCTACTAGTTTAACCACTAGTCCCTATCAGACTCTACTAGTTTAACCGCTATAGTCCCTATCAGTCTCTACTAGTTTAACCGCTAGTCCCTATCAGTCTCTACTAGTTTAACCACTACTCCCTATCAGTCTCTGCTAGTTTAACCGCTAGTCCCTATCAGTCTCTACTAGTTTAACCGCTAGTCCCTATCAGTCTCGCGATCTACTAGTTGAACCACTAGTCCCTATCAGTCTCTACTAGTTTAACCACTAGTCCCTATGAGTCTCTACTAGTTTAACCGCTAGTCCCTATCAGTCTCTACTAGTTTAACCACTATAGTACCTATCAGTCTCTACTAGTTTAACCACTTGTCCCTATCAGTCTCTACTACAGTAGTTTAACCGCTAGTCCCTATCAGTCTCTACTAGTTTAACCACTAGTCCCTATCAGTTTCTACTAGTTTAACCGCTAGTCCCTATCAAACTCTACTAGTTTAACCGCTATAGTCCCTATCAGTCTCTACTAGTTTAACCGCTAGTCCCTATCAGTCTCTACTAGTTTAACCACTAGTCCCTATCAGTCTCTACTAGTTTAACCGCTAGTCCCTATTAGAGTTATCACATGTCGATTCTTGATAGAAACTGTTATGCTACTAATACCTCTTCAAATTTTGGCAAACACAAATGGCACATTTTTGACACATTGTCAAGATCTTGAAGGTTGTGCCTGTGTGTGAAATAACATATTTGTACAGCTGATATTCTAAGTAAATCCTTTTGAACTTGAAAATATCATAAACGTTAGTGTTCACGGTGGGCATAAATGACCCTAAAATCGCTCAGGTGAAAATACGCCATTTTCGCAAAAACATTCATATTTTCAAAAATCTTCAATGTAATGAAACAAAAATTACAGAGTGTGATATTTCAAACTACTTGATGGAAAAAATCTGACGCAATGATGACGTCATAATAAAAAGTTATAATTGCTGTGAAAATTTTGTTTAAACACAATGATACAATAAAGTGCATATTTGAAAGAGAATAACATCTTGTGCACTTTGATGAAATTTTCATAATGTTCCGATTATTAGAACCCGAGTTATAAAGGATTTAGTTGTTTGATGACGTCATTACATGTGACGTCATCAGTTAAAGAAAAAAGCTGTTTCTAGGGACATAAATCAGTAAAATGCCTTTATTAACACTTATTATTGTTATAGGAGTATTTTAATTCGAAATTATGCTGGATTTTTATGTTCGTTAACTATATTAGAGATATTTTAAAATATGTGTGACGTCATAATGACGTTTATGCTTTTTTATTAGTTTTTAAAATATTTTTTAACTTCTTCCACTCAAAAAATCAAAATTCTAAAAACATACGATTTTTCGCATGTCATAGTTCTTTCAATACGCTAAGTATGACGCTAAAATGTTTTCAAACCAAAAAGATGAATGAAGAAGTTTATTTTACCGATGGTTTTGTATGAATTATTTCCAAAATATCAAGTTAAAAATATTCATAACTCTGGTTGCATTCGTCCAATTTCAAAACAGTTTTCGATTTTAGGTTAGTTATCACGAAAAGAACGAAGTAACATCAATTTTCCAATTTTCCAAAAATTTCAAATGAGCGATTTTCGGGTCATTTATGCCCAGCGTGGTTATTGTAACTAGTCTGTAAGGGAACCAAGCAAGGTATCTACTTGTACTTACTGATATTCGCTAACGGGAGGTGACTGTTTAACTTGTTGGATCATGGATTTCATAATCATGAAACTATAATCTATAACACGTACAGTAGAACACAGCTGCTTTCTTGGCAGGAATTATCTCAAACTCCCCGCTATCTCAAACAGAAATGTAATCAGACCTGACTATTTCAACCCCCTGCTATATCTAACTATTTTTAACTCTCCCCTTACATGTTCGAGATGGTGAGGGCTATATTTCAGTATGACACTTAAATAAAGGTATTGTTGTTATTATTTTGCATGAATCAGAACAGCATTATGATAATAGACATGTACATTCTCTACTTTGTCATATAGCACATATTGCTTTGCGCTTTGGGGGGTAATACAAAAGAAAATGGTGTTGCATAATTACATGGTTGACAGAAAGCTCCCATTTTCTTTTGTATTACTACCCCCCCCCCAGGTGCAAAGCATTATGTACTATGAGAAAGTACAGAATAAAAAATAATAGAATAAAAATTCTGACTCTCCCTCCCCTCCCCCTGTGATTTATAGAGCCTTCATGCAACATCATTTTAGTTTCATTCCTACAACCCACTTCTTCCATTCATTATCATTGCAGGGCATTTTATTTATAAATAGAGGTTATTAGTGTCTATTATAAGCTTATATTATACATGTTTGGGGGTCTGTAATCCAGTAGGTTTTGTTTTGGGTGTTAAATAATATTATGACTTCATTCACACCTCCCCGTCACTGTTTAATTCGAGTACCCCTGTGGGTGCCCCCAAGATGGTGGCCGTAAAACACCTCTAATAATAGATTTTTGTTTGCTCTCATGCACAACTGCTTTTAAAATTCCAATCTTTAAACATTCTAGCAGTTGTGCTGGCCGGTGGCGGCTAAATGAGATACCTCAAAAGAACCTCATTAATATAAAACAATAGAACGATGTAGTAACACAATAGATTCATTCTATATTGTTTGGTCGGCCAAGGGCGGTTTGGGTTATGGAAACAAGCCTTTACCGTGCTGGCCACTATCTTATGGGACTCAAATATGAAGAATATTGCATTCTTCTTTGAAATTGTACTGTTATGTTATTGCAGTCGCTTCATCTAAAGCTCTTTTAATTTTCTTTTACGCAATTTTGTTGATTATCTTTCGGAAACTAGTTTAATGTAGACCTTTTCAACCCTTCAGTTCTTATATAGTGTATTTTTCACCATGCCTCATTTGCAATAACAGCTTAATCTAGCAACACCGCTATAGCAGTATAAGCTCTGCCGATTGTGTAAATGAGGTGTTATTGTAGTAATTATTACATGGTTTTCAGTATGCATAATTTATCTAGTCCACAACTAAAGGTTCAGTTAATTCAATAATCATTGCATTTACAGCTGTGACGGTGAGACAAAGACAGTTACTAAATCAATAAATCAAATTGCCTTTTCCCTTATGATGCTTTCTTGTTGAACAGGGCTTAGCTAACATTGACCATTTCTTGAGCATTGAATTGTGGAATTTCAATATCAATATCTGAGGAAAAGGCTGAGTTTTGAATATAAAACATTCAATTTTTAGTTCAAAACAAATTAGTTCCAATTTTGAAATATTTTTTTCTTTCTTTGATTTTATAAATCAGCTTTTTTCTTTCACCATACAAAACTATTCCCAATCTGTTATTCTCAACCACTTGATAACGTTGTCATGATGACACGAAATGTCACAAAATATTATCGCTGGTTTAATAAGCAAAAAATATTCTTTAGTATTAAAAAATAAAAAAATATTTAACAAATTGCTTTGTAAAAATCTTCATCCCTTTGTTTACGTTCTTCACGTGTAGATTAAACATTAAATATCAAGTAATTCTATACTGTTAACTTCAAAGTCCTCCATCGGTTGGAAAGCGCATTGAGACAATGAGTGAAATGCGCTATATAAGAACCAACATTTTTTTTTTAAACTCATATTATTTATTTTTTTCAAGTGGTTTAGAATGTGGGTGAAAATTAAAATCAGTTTGTATTTCAGAACTCCTTAGAGGGAATTTTGTATTGGGCTGGGTAAACCTTTTGTGGGCTAGTTTATCAGAGTACGTATACTTGAACTGTAATCCCACCGTGATTTCATCTTTGCAAGGCTTATTCTCGTCCAGCTTTGAGCTTAGTAATAGCTCAGACATTATGCTAACATTAAGATGAAATGAAATAATGATTTTGTTATTATTTTGATGTAAAAAAGAAGAAAAGCTCATCTTTTAAGTGTCTTGCGAACTTATCATTATTATTATTTAAACCCCATCTGTTCACTACTAATCAATATTATGGCTTTGGTATGCTGTTTTTACTGCATTTTTAAGCATATTCAATAGTACCTACTTAATAATGCATGGCCACTGAAATGAACTCTCAAAAACCGCCCACAGTGTTGGTCTATTTGGCATTAATTTCGTACTTTGAAACTTGGAGGTCAATTTTAGGCGTTATTGGGTAGCTTACACGGTCGTGTTCGTTTTGTGAAGATTTGTTCTCTCTCGTGTGAGCCTACATGAACACTACTAACGCCCATAGGGACATCACTATTGAAGGGTCTTTTTAGCTTTGGACTCTTGCCGTCAAAACCCTTCTATCTGTTGTATAAACAATTTAAAAATTATTGTTCTAAACTCTGAAGCCAGTGGTGGGAGAATAGTCTTCAAATTGACTCAATACGTAATATCTTTCGCAATGGTAAGTGGTTGAAGTTTTGGGAAGATTTGAAGTTTTATTTATAGTCATCCTTTGTGGTTTTTGTCATGGTTGATCATTGCCCATTTGAACGTCTTCTCTAGCGTCTTATTTCTGCTCTTTTTTCGTTCAAAAATTCAGTCATTTAATCATTCATTCATTCATTTATCATTTCATACAGATCTCGACTTTGACTCATGCAAAATCGTTAGTCGTACACCAGGCAACGTTATGTTTGATTGGAAATCAAAGTCATTCAATTTTGGCACGAAAAGTACCTTGCTTGAAACTCATTATATCATGGATAGTCTACAAGTCTAATTGTAGTAAATGGCTTCCTTTTAACGTTTCTACGAAGTAATGAACTCTTCTAGTACATAATTATTTTTGACCGAGATTTCTAAAAATAGTTGGAAGACGATTTTGGATAAGATTTGACTTTTGATCGTCTGTACTGTTTGCGTGTTGCGCGTTGGTTCAGTGTTTGACTTGCCTGCGCGAGCTCCGGCCTGTGTTTATTTAAGATGTTTCTTTCTTTCTTTCTGTCCTAGTTTGTTCTGTTGGTGGTTTCTTTCTTTCTTTTGTTTTCCTTTCTTTCTCTCTTTTCCCCCTTTTCTTTCCTTCCTTCCTTCCTCCCATTTCTAATTCCTTTCGTTCTGTGTAAATGATTTCGTTGATAAAAAATATCATTCATTCATTCATTCGCTCTGCCTTTATTTCTCTAATTCTCTGCATCTTACGTGGTATAAGAACGTTTATGCTTGCATGTGTAATTATCTCCAAGTAGAACAGTAATTTAGTCAAGGACACGTCCTCTCATCACTACCGAACTCATAGAAGTTTTTTTAAATATAAAAAGTAATTAAAAAACAGAATTGAGATAATAATGTGATTGGGATCTCTCTTCGTATAATTAGTTTTCCCACAACTCCTTAAATAGTTATGTTTCTTTAATATATTTACCCATTACAACTCATTACAGAAATAATAACTAATAATCACAGTAAATATATTTTTAATTTGTGCCATTTTAACAGAATTTTTTTCAATTTTTCGCTGCCGAAATATGTCGTGCAAACTAAAAAAAAAACAGTTCTTGTCTTTAAAATCATAATTAGTGTTTGTCGTTTTAAAATATTTTTTTCATGCTACGGTCTGAGAAAAAACTGAACTTTTTTCAGATTTTTCAACAGTTTTTTTATATCCATTCACTATATTCTTGAGTCTGAGACCCATATTTAAGCGTTAATTTGTTCACATATCGATTACAATGAAACAACGGCTTCTGAGCTCGATGCGTGAAAACCTGTTTGACGTTGCTACTGCTTTGACACGTGTAACTAGAAAGAAAAAAACATCGACACTCAAGAAATATCGCTACAAATGTAGTAAAGTTTGGAAAGCTGTTACTCATTCAATATCTAACTAAACCTATCAAAACTTTGAAAACTTATTATTAAATTCTGACATGCTCTTTCTTGTGATGGGGTTGATTTCTTAATTGGATTAATTCTAAAAACTCGTTCCCAGTCCTTTACTCGTTTCTCAAGTGGCTAATTTCACTTATGCCGTGTTTTACAGCCCAAGCAATACATTTGTGGAGTGTGCGAACGTGATTTACAGTGAATGTATGGGGCGAAAAATACGTATTTTTTGTTTTAATAAATTTGAACATACCTTGGTCCTGTGTTGTTGTTAATGCTATTTAACGTCATTCTGGCTGGTTTTTAGCCATTTTAGAGCAGTTTTTGAAAAATTAGCCCACCAGTTTATAACAACAACACAGGAACAAGGTATGTTCAAATTTATTAAAACAAAAAATACGTATTTTTCGCCCCATTCACGTTCGCACACTCCACAAATGTATTGCTTGGGCTGCCTGTGCTTTACCAAGGTACAAATCAGAAAACTAAGGTTAACTGCTCAACAAACAATAGTTTTCTAATTTCTACCAAGGTTCAGTAACTCGTTTACTTCAGTAAACCTCCAAGTGTAAACACGGCATTAGAGGTGGAATAGAACTTCGCCTGTGAATTCCCTCTAATCAGTTTGGCAGAACTATAAATGTAACTGGAACTTTCGATGTATTTATTCGTTATTTGTTTCGTTCTGTTGCGGCACCAGTCATGAAGAGTTTGTGTTTGTCAAATAAGTATAAAACACCTGCATGGTATTTATTCTCCGTTTATCAAAACTCACGGGTTTTTAAACTAAACTGAGTGTGTTTTAAGTTGTGGAACTACAGAGCCGCCATTGTAACCCTTGGCGAGTTCAGGCCCCGTGTCTATACATACACCGCGTTTGAAAACGATCTTTTTGGAAGCGAACAACAGCGTGTTGGAATCCTCTTTACCGGTACACTTTGGAAAGAGTAACTCCTTTATCGTTTTTTAAAGTGTTTACGTGAGGTGTGAACGTAAGGCCAAAACTAGAGAAAACAAAATCCGTTTTCAACTAAAAACGTTAACGTATGAACGCACATTGAGTTAAACAATCTACGACACGAGATGCGATGTCTGACACGACATCAAACTAGAAGTCATCAGGCATAACAGGTATCCGTTTACAAGGTCCAGTAAGCACTCTCTCACAGTTTGTTATGGTAGCTTAGAAAATCCAGCGTTCTATTTCACCGTAGAATGGCAAGAGCTTTTAACGGTTATTTATATTGTCAAGTAAGTTTGAACTTTTCATTTATAATTTAATTTCCATTTTTGAACATTTTGTCGATTGGCGCGCGGCTTTTGAAGTGAACTTTTCCCGGTTCGATTCTTGATCTACTCGAACCCTTTGTTCGATACAACGAGGATCCAAGCGTGCGTCAACACGGTACCAGACGAACAAGACACTGGTACACAATTCGTACAATTTGGCCTCGTAATTACACGAATCTGTGTTACCGTTCGAGTTTTAGAACGGTTATTGGTGCTACCTTTGTACAATCATTTATCAGCGGTCAAAGGCTTAACGGCTTAACGTAATTATGATTATTATAACGTCCCTGCCCAAGTACGTGGCCGACAGGAATCGAACCCCGACCTCTCATACACAAGCAGACGCTCTTACCAACTGAGCCAACCGAGTAGTGGTTACAATAACGCCGTACAATAACGCTAAGATAAAAGCTACACATAACGTTTATTTAAGACTATTTAAGACTAACTCTAACTACTATGAAAACTATAAAATACAAATACATACAAACACCGGTTGACTTGGTAGAGCACCGGTCTATTTATTGTGCGGGAGGTCCGATTCCTGGCCGGACCAATACTCAGGGTGTTATAATATAATCGTGGAGAAGGTGCTGCCTTTGTTTCAATCAGCAAATGGTTGGTCTTCTCGGATAAATACGTAGCCCTCGTCTATTTTGACCCTTACTAAGTATAGCACACTTGTACGACCATCCTCAGTGCACATATCCCTCAAGGTTGTATGCTTCGCGGCTGCGTTATGTACCTTTGCAAGCAGTGAAGTCTCTCAGCATCTCTGTAAATCCATGCAGAGTATTTCAGACTGGTCTGCAAGTATGAACAATTCCGACATCCATCCTTTCCTTAAACACGAAGTTCTGGTACAAAGGACGCTGCCCATACAAAGACTAAATCAACGTTATTGTCTCACCCAATGGGCAGGCACCTTTTAGACTGGAACTTCGTGTTTAACAGAACTGATCATATGGTCATGATGATGAATATGATGACAGAAAATGGTCATGGATGATGATGATGGTGACAGAAAATGGTCATGATGATGATGGTGACAGAAAATGGTCATGATGATGATGATGACAGAAAATGGTCATGATGCGGATGATGATGATGACAGAAAATGGTCATGGATGATGATGATGGTGACAGAAAATGGTTATGATGATGATGATGACATAAAATGGTCATGATGATGATGATGACGACAGAAAATGGTCATGATGACAGAAAATAGTCATGATGATGATGATGACATGGTTGTAGATGTCACATATCTCACCGATATCACTTGTCATCAACAGAATATCATCAAAGCAACTAACGTGACCTTCAAAGATCACAATGTCACCCGACATAAGAGAGGTCAGGTCGTGGGCACAAGGGCAGGATTTCGGGGCTGTACTGTGTGGTTTACTGGTAAGTTACCATGACAACCAATCGATCCGCCGCTACACAGAAAGAGATGGCGAATCAGTACATTTTACCACAATCCTTTGCGCGCATAAAGTACATATGACACGGATATAACACGGATATAACACGGATATTTCCCGTCCCTGTTCTAAAGCCTGTCTTTGTCTACGTAGGTTTATCTGGTGCTGGCAAGACAACGCTCAGTATGGCGCTAGAAGACTTTCTATGTCGACAAGGTCTACCCGCGTACACACTCGATGGAGATAACATGAGAACAGGACTCAACAGGAACTTGGGGTTTTCACCTGAAGATCGTGAAGAGAACATTCGACGTGTCAGCGAAGTTGCCAAACTTTTTGCTGATTCTGGAATGATATGCCTGACTGCATTTATTAGTCCGTATAGCAATGTAGGTAACATCATTATTAGATTAAGACCCTTTACTAGTCCATACAGTCAACCCCCTTTAAAATTAAAACTATTCGCTTTTTTGGAACTAGTGCCTCGAGCATCCTCGGGAACCCAGGGGTATATTCTGTCGCTCGTTACTCGCTCCCAGAGAAATACCTCTGGGAACGAAGTCTGTTGGAACTTGTTCCGGAAGTCAAAATTCAAAATGGCGGCTGTCCTATTCAAACCAGAATATACTTGATGCTGATTGGTCGACCTTCCTAGATCGACCCAATCTCGTCAGAAACGAGAGTAATTTTGACTTCCGGAACAAGTTCCAACAGACTTCGTTCCAAGGGGTATTTCTCTGGGAGCGAGTAAACGAGCGACAGAATGTACCCCTGGATTCCCGAGGATGTGCCTCGAGTGGAATTATGGGAAACTCATAATTTTCAATATGGCGGCAAGCACTGGGCGGCAAGTTCAGATTGCGCGCAATAATATTCCCTGCAACATGCACGATCTCATCGTGTGTCCACCTCTGTAATTTGTTGCGCGCAATCTTGCAGTAGTAGGATCACATTGTACTTCAATAAGTTAGCTCACAACGGACACACGCTGCAACAATAATGCCCGCAATATTGCACCGTGTATGTATAGAAGTAGCAGACTTTGGTAGTATTCTTTACTTTTCGTATTGATTTAATCTGAAGGATCGTGAAAGAGCGCGCAAGCTACATGAAGAGGGAAAGCTACAATTTTTCGAGGTGTTTGTCAACACGTCCTTAGAGAAGTGTGAGGAAAGAGATGTCAAAGGTCTATACAAGAGAGCAAGAGCTGGAGAAATTAAAGGTAAAACAACCAACTTATACTCCAACTTATATATTTTTCAAAACCGTAAAAAAAAACACAGGGAGCCCAATATAATATTTCTTCCGCGCGCTCTACCACAGGAAACCCATTCAGTACTCTGGACTCTCTCCTCCCCCTCTCTCCTAAGCAGTGTTGAGAATATGGTAATTTTTATCTCAGCTATTTTATGCCGATTTTTACCAGGTTTTACTGGAATTGATGCCGTCTATCAACCACCATCCAGCCCAGAACTGTCACTCAATGCTGGCAAATTGAGCGTCGATGACTGTTTAGAGAAGCTGGTTGAAATGCTAACGGAGAAGGTGACTACATGATATAAAGCGTCTACATGCATTTGGTCTGCGCATTTCATGGCTGGCTGGCTTCCTTCCTTCCCTCCTTCCTTCCTTCCCTCCTTCCTTCCTTCCCTCCTTCCTTCCTTCCCTCCTTCCTTCCTTCCTTCCTTCCTTCCTTCCCTCCTTCCTTCCCTCCTTCCTTCCCTCCTTCCTTCCTTCCTGACTTTCTAATGCTTTGTTCTATGGCTGTCATCAGGGAATTCTACCTCACGCCATGGTGAACGGAATCAAGGAACTTTTCGTGGCCCCTGACAAAGTTGAAGAAGCGAAACAAGAAGCCATGTCCTTACCCAAGTTAGCAATTACCAAGGTACAATATAACCAGACAAAATCACCGACAAAGTAGAGCAGATTTCATATGACAGTGAAAAACGTACGTGCCGTGACAGTGACGTGACAGAGCCGTGACACGGCCGTGTGTCGTGTTTTTTCCCAATCGTATGAAATCTGCTCTATATAATAGGTGTGAGACACAACGAATCTGTGTATATTGGATGTACTTGTGCTTGTGTCGCTACTGTAAACCAGGCTTGTAAACGACCACCCTTGTTGTCATGTAAGGTGGTAGCTTATGCTTGTGTCGCTACTGTAAACCAGGCTCGTAAACGACCACCCTTGTTGTCATGTAAGGTGGTAGCTTATGCTTGTGTCGCTACAGTAAACCAGGCTTGTAAACGACCACCCTTGTTGTCATGTAAGGTGGTTGCTTATACTTGTGTCGCTACTGTAAACCAGGCTCGTAAACGACCACCCTTGTTGTCATGTAAGGTGGTAGCTTATGCTTGTGTCGCTACTGTAAACCAGGCTCGTAAACGACCACCCTTGTTGTCATGTAAGGTGGTTGCTTATGCTTGTGTCGCTACTGTAATCCAGGCTCGTAAACGACCACCCTTGTTGTCATGTAAGATGGTTGCTTATGCTTGTGTCGCTACTGTAAACCAGGCTCGTAAACGACCACCCTTGTTGTCATGTAAGGTGGTTGCTTATGCTTGTGTCGCTACTGTAAACCAGGCTCGTAAACGACCACCCTTGTTGTCATGTAAGGTGGTTGCTTATGCTTGTGTGACTACTGTAAACCAGGCTTGTAAACGACCACCCTTGTTGTCAGGTAAGGTGGTTGCTTATGCTTGTGTCGCTACTGTAAACCAGGCTCGTAAACGACCACCCTTGTTGTCATGTAAGGTGGTTGCTTATGCTTGTGTCGCTACTGTAAACCAGGCTCGTAAACAACCACCCTTGTTGTCATGTAAGGTGGTTGCTTATGCTTGTGTGACTACTGTAAACCAGGCTTGTAAACGACCACCCTTGTTGTCAGGTAAGGTGGTTGCTTATGCTTGTGTCGCTACTGTAAACCAGGCTCGTAAACGACCACCCTTGTTGTCATGTAAGGTGGTTGCTTATGCTTGTGTGGCTACTGTAAACCAGGCTCGTAAACAACCACCCTTGTTGTCATGTAAGGTGGCCACTTATGTCAGGTGGTCGTTTACAATAGGTAATAATTGACTGAGAAAAAAAAACAAAAACAAAACAACAACAACAACAACAAACAAACAAACAAAAAAAAAATTGACTGAGAAATGAAGCACACTCATGCAATACTGTACATTTTCTTACCAGCTTGATTTACAATGGGTACAAGTATTAGCTGAAGGCTGGGCCACGCCCTTGTATGGTTTCATGAGAGAAGAAGAGTTTCTACAGAGTCAACACTTCGGGGCTCTACTACAAGGTAGAATAATTATGACGTCACTATGATATCCCGTAGGTATGACGTCAATGTGTAGGTTGACGTCACTATGATATATTGTCGATATGACGTCACTGATATTGTACAGGTATGACGCCAATGTGATATACGGGTGTGACATCACTATTGTATTTTGTATTCATGACGTCAATAATATTGTGCGGTTGTGACGTCAATGGTATATGTGTACGTGACGTCACTATAATAATAATAACTGATATTTTGCAGGTATTGTGAGTTAACATTGCGCGATATAACCAATGGATATGACGTCACTGATATACCCGATGACGTCATTTGATGACGTGACGTCATCATTTATATTTGTGTATTTTGTATTTCCAGCATGCGTGGCTAACCAGTCTATACCAATAGTATTACCATTGACAAACGATGATAAGGAACGTCTACAAGGATCCTCGGCTTATACGCTGACTTATGAAGATAAATGTATTGCTATCGTAAGGCATCCTGACTTCTATGAACATCGTAAGGAAGAGAGGTGTGCTAGACAGTGGGGAACAACCAGTGAGAATCACCCCTATATAAAGGTATGTACCCTAGGCTATGTATAGCCACCCCTATATAAAGGTATGTACCCTAGGCTATGTATAGCCACCCCTATGTAAAGGTATGTACCCTAGGCTATGTATAGCCACCCCTATATAAAGGTATGCACCCTAGGCTATGTATAGCCTGTGAACAGGCTATTTTATCCATCTGTCCAAAGATACAGATAAATGGTTCAACATTGCGCACAATATTACTGGCAATATGATTGCAGCATGTGTCAGCAGTTGTTGTGACTATTGTACTACATTACTTCAATAATCTTTATACTTATGCAATATTGCGTGCAACACATTTCAGAGGTAGAATCTGCCTGCAATATAGCAAGCACTGTTGTAACGTATGTCTGTACCTTGATTATCATTCCATTCATCCATGCGTTTAACCACCCATCCATGTATTCATTTCATTTATTCATCCATCCATTCATTTATCCATCGATTTGTTTATCCTTCCATCCTTCCATTTTCTCATCTGTTTCATCCATCCTTACATCCATCCGTTCATCTATCCATTCATCCATTCATCTATCTATCCATCCATTTATTCATCCATCCATTCATTTATCCATCGATTTGTTTATCCTTACATCCTTCCATTTTCTCATCTGTTTCATCCATCCTTACATCCATCCGTCCATTCATCCATTCATCTATCTATCCATCCATTCATCCATCCATCCATCCATTCATCTATCCATTCATCCATCCATTCATCCATTCATTCATAATAATGAATATATTCGTTCATTCATTCACCCATCCATTCATCCATCCATTCATCCATCCATTCATCCATTCATCTATCCATTCATCTATCCATCCATATTCATTCATCCATTCATCCATTCATCTATCCATTCATCTATCCATCCATATTCATTCATCCATTCATCCATTCATCTATCCATTCATCCATCCATTCATTCATCCATTCATCTATCCATTCATCTATCCATCCATATTCATTCATCCATTCATCCATTCATCTATCCATTCATCTATCCATCCATATTCATTCATCCATTCATCCATTCATCTATCCATTCATCCATCCATTCATTCATCCATTCATCTATCCATTCATCTATCCATCCATATTCATTCATCCATTCATCCATTCATCTATCCATCCATCCATTCATTCATTTCTTTTTTCCATTCCCATAGATGGTAATGGAGTCAGGTGATTGGTTATCTGGCGGAGATCTCGAGGTCCTGGAGCGAATAAAATGGAATGACGGCCTGGACGAGTATCGACGAACACCCAAGGATTTGCGAGCTGAATTGAAACGTAGAAACGCAGACGCTATTTATGCTTTTCAACTACGAAACCCGATTCACAATGGTCACGCTTTACTTATGCAGGTAGGAACGTTGAAAAACTATTGTTGTTGATGATGATGATTGATGATGATGATGATGGTGGTGTTGATGGTGATGATTAGTGATGATAATAATAATCCATTCATCTATCCATCCATTCATCCATCCATTCATCTATCCATTCATCTATCCATTCATCCATCCATTCATTTCTTTTTTCCATTCCCATAGATGGTAATGGAAAAAATGATGATGATAATTGATGATGATGATTGATGATGATGATGATGGTGATTAGTGATGATGATGATGATTAATGATGATGATGATTAGTGATGATGATGATGATTGATGATGATGATGGTGTTGATGGTGATGATTAGTGATGATGATGATAATTGATGATGATGATTGATGATGATGATGGTGTTGATGATGATGATTAGTGATGATGATGGTGTTGATGATTGATGATGATGGTGTTGATGATTGATGATGATGATTAGTGATGATGATGTTGAAATGATGATGATTGATGATGATGATAGATGATCATGATAAATGATCATGATGATTGATGATGTTGATGTAATGACATTGCCATTTTTTATTGTTACTTAACTGTTTGTGTACACTCGCCATCAAATGCTAAAACCTTTACTTATGAACGTCCTATTCATTATCATCATCATTATTATTATCATCATCTTTATCATTGATGATAATAATAATGATGACAAAGCTGATGATAATAAAATGACGAGGATAATGAATAGGACGTAAGTAACGGGTTTTTCAAATTTTAATATTATTATCATCATCATCTTTATCATCATTATCACCATCAGCTTTAATTATAAGTTTATCTATTAAAAAATAAAAATTAAAAAAAATTAAAAAAATTAAAAATAAAAATAATAAAAATAATAAAAAAATTAAAAAAATTAAAAAATAAAATTAAAATTAAAAAAAATTAAAAAATTAAAATTAAAATAAAATTAAAATAAATAAAAAATATAAAGTTTATCTATTCTTCAGGACACACGAGAAAAGCTGCTGAAACGAGGCTTCAAAAACCCGGTTCTTCTGCTTCACCCTCTTGGTGGATGGACTAAGGACGATGATGTACCGTTAAGCGTGCGTATCAAACAGCATCACGCAGTGCTTGAGGATAAAGTTCTCGACCCTCAGACTACATTACTAGCTATCTTTCCCTCACCTATGATGTATGCTGGGCCAACTGAGGTAAGTCATCTCTCTAGACAGACACCTCTAAAGTGAACACTTCTCTAAGACGGACACCCCTCTAAGACGATGGACACATTAGGTGGATACCTAAGACATACACCTCTCTAAAACAGACACCTCTAAGACGGACACCCCTCTAAGACGATGGACACATTAGGTGGATACCTAAGACATACACCTCTCTAAGACAGACACCTCTAAGACGAACACCCCTCTAAGACGATGGACACATTAGGTGGATACCTAAGACATACACCTCTCTAAAACAGACACCTCTAAGACGGACACCCCTCTAAGACGATGGACACATTAGGTGGATACCTAAGACATACACCTCTCTAAGACAGACACCTCTAAGACGAACACCCCTCTAAGACGGGACGATGGACACCTAAGGTGGACACCTAAGGCATACACCTCTCTAAAACAGACACCTCTAAGACGAACACCCCTCTAAGACAATGGACACATTAGGTGGACACCTAAGACATACACCTCTCTAAGACAGACACCTCTAAGACGAACACCCCTCTAAGACGGGACGATGGACACCTAAGGTGGACACCTAAGGCATACACCTCTCTAAAACAGACACCTCTAAGACGAACACCCCTCTAAGACGATGGACACATTAGGTGGACACCTAAGACATACACCTCTCTAAGACAGACACCTCTAAGACGAACACCCCTCTAAGACGGGACGATGGACACCTAAGGTGGACACCTAAGGCATACACCTCTCTAAAACAGACACCTCTAAGACGAACACCCCTCTAAGACGGGACGATGGACACCTAAGGTGGACACCTAAGACATACTCCTTTAAGACAGACACCTCTATAAAGCGGATACCTCTCTAAGAAAGACGCCTCTCCCAGACAGACACCTCTCTAAGACAGACACCTATCTAAGACGGACACCTCTCTAAGTCAGACATCTCTCTATGTTAGACATCTCTCTAAGTCAGACACCTCTCTAAGTCAGGCACATCTCCAAGACAGACACCTCTCTAAGTCAGACACCTCTCTAAGACAGACACTTCTCTAAGACGGATACCACTCTAAGTCAGACACCTCTCTAAGTTAGACATCTCTCCAAGACAGACACCTCCCAAGACTGACACTGTTCTGCATATTTTTTGTAGGTCCAGTGGCATGCCAAGGCCCGGGTAGCAGCAGGAGTTAATTTCTATATAGTAGGAAGAGATCCTGCCGGTATGCCCCACCCTGAACAAGCTGATCAGAACCTGTATCATCCCGGTCATGGAAGAAAGGTATAACAGATGTGATATAATAGATATGAATGGATGGATGATATGGATGGATGGATGGATGGATGGATGGATGGATGGATGGATGGATGGATGGATGGATGGATGGATGGATGGATGGATGGATGGATGGATGGATGGATGGATGGATGGATGGATGGATGGATGGATGGATGGATGGATGGATGGATGGATGGATGGATGGATGGATGGATGGATGGATGGATGGATGGATGGATGGATGGATGGATGGATGGATGGATGGATGGATGGATGGGATGATGGATGGATGGATGGATGGATGGATGGATGGATGGATGGATGGATGGATGGATGGATGGATGGATGGATGGATGATGAATAGATGGATGGATGGATGGATGAATGGATTGATGAATGGATGGATGAATAAATGGATGGATGGATGGATGAATAGATGGATGAATGAATGGATGAATAAATGGATGGATGGATGAATGAATGGATGATGGATGGATGGATGAATGAATGATTGAATGAATGAATGGATGAATGAATGGATGATGGATGGATGGATGGATGAATGAATGATTGATTGAATGGATGAATGAATGGATGATGGATGGATGGATGGATGGATGGATGGATGGATGGATGAATGGATGAATGAATGAATAAATGGATGGATGAATGAATAAATGGATGGATGGATGAATGAATGGGTAGATGGATGAATGGATAGATGGATGAATGAATAGAGAAAGATCGAGGTGGAGAGATGGACGAGTGAATAGGTTTGATAAAAAAAACACTGACGGATTTGAGCACTTGATTGAACGATCGATCGTACAAAAGGAAAGAACACGAACGGTTGTGAATGAACAATGAAAAACGAATGAACGAATGATCGATCCCATAAACTAACGAACCAACAAACGAATGAATGAATAGACGAACCAACGGATCGCGCTAATTCCCCTCCCTTTCACTGCGCATCCCAATATTCATTTCTCAGTCATTACAACCCGTGTCATAGACCACGTGATCAACGCTTTGTTTTATTATCTGCAGGTGCTAACAATGGCACCAGGCCTCACGCAACTAGAGATCGTACCATTCCGCGTCGCTGCGTACAATACGCGCAAGCACAAAATGGAATTCTATGATCCAGAAAAGAAACAAGATTTCGACTTTATATCCGGGACACGCATGCGCAGTCTAGCCCGTGCAGGGGAAAAGCCGCCCGATGGTTTTATGGCACCAAAGGCTTGGAATGTTTTATCAGAATTTTATCAATCAATTAGAAATTAACTACTAGCTCATGAATTAGTAATTGTATGAAATTGTAATTGGAAATTGGACACGCCCTGTTGGGTGTTATCATATTAATGGAGCCAATCAGTTCCAACGGTTCTTTTATTTTGCGATCGTCGACCGAAGCACAGATAGCCCAACCAGTTTGCATAGCACGTAGGTTTTTTACGTCATCGTTTTATACGATAATTGGGTTCCCTGTGTTTCAGGATTTTTCCCTCGACTTAGTCCTTCTCGTACTTCCTTTACCACAGGAAGCCCAATCACAATAATTAGTAATTGTTATGGGTAAGCCTGTAATCTATAAGCTAGTAGCCTTATCCAAGTGCATCAGCCGAAGAAATGATAATAATAATATAATAATAATAATAATAATGGAAATGGGAAAAAAATAGATATGGATTGCTACGGTAATTGGGTTCCCTGTGTTTCTTCTCTAACACAGGAAACCCAGTATCCAGCAAATAGGATTTTTCGATGATTGGGTTCCCTGTGTTTCTTCTCTAACACAGGAAACCCAGTATCCAGCAAATAGGATTTTTCGATGATTGGGTTCCCTGTGTTTCTTCTCTAACACAGGAAACCCAGTATCCAGCAAATAGGATTTTTCGATGATTGGGTTCCCTGTTTTCTTCTCTAACACAGTAAACCCAGTATCCAGCAAATAGGATTTTTCGATGATTGGGTTCCCTGTGTTAATTCTCTAACACAGGAAACCCAGTATCCAGCAAATAGGATTTTTCGATGATTGGGTTCCCTGTGTATCTTCTCTCTAACACAGGAAACCCAGTATCCAGCAAATAGGATTTTTCGATGATTGGGTTCCCTGTGTTTTTTCTCTAACACAGGAAACCCAGTATCCATCAAATAGGATTTTTCGATGATTGGGTTCCCTGTGTATCTTCTCTAACACAGGAAACCCAGTATCCAGCAAATAGGATTTTTCGATGATTGGGTTCCCTGTGTTTTTTCTCTAACACAGGAAACCCAGTATCCAGCAAATAGGATTTTTCGATGATTGGGTTTTCTGTGTTTCTTCATCAACTCATACTGTGAGTACTAACTTTTATAACTTAAAATTTCGTGGTAAACGCCGCCAACTCACTGGGCTTCACCTTTACATAATTTTACATAATTTGCATAATCAACTTTTGGCGCGAAAGACACGACATAGCGGCCCCACAAATGGGCTGGACATCTACTGACAGCACGTTTGTCATTAAACTAAGTGTCTTTCAACTCAACAATAACATTAAAGTCAATGTTCCTTTGAATTGTGTCTCTTTGGTTTCTTTATCTTTACTTTGCATCTGCTTCCTCCAAAAGGCAGAGCTTGGCGATTGGACGATGAAAGTTTCCGGTTGCTGTTTTCACATTGGCTGAGCGCACTTTCCCATCTTGTCCCGCGAAGACTTCAGTGACTCTGGCCAAAGGCCATTTGTTTCGCGAAACGTTGTCTTCTGCCACCAGAACCAGGTCATCAGGTTGTACGTTTCTCTTTGTTGTAAGCCACTTAGGTCTTCTTTGTAAGTTAGGCAGATATTCTTTGATCCATCGTTGCCAATAATGGCTTACAAGGTATTGTACCTTCCTCCATCTTCTCCTCGAGAACTTATCCTCTTCTACGAAAACTCCGGGTGGAAGTTGAGTGGATCTTTGTAGAAGGAAGTGGTTTGGTGTCAGGGCTGTGAAATCTGTGGGATCATCTGATACAGCAGTAATAGGCCTGTTATTGACTATAAACTCTACTTCAGCCAACAGTGTTCTTAATTCAAGATCGTTCAACAGACCGTCCCCAACAACAGCTTTGATGTGCTTTTTTGTAATCTGGACAAGTCTTTCCCATACGCCAGACATATGGGGTGACGCCGGTGGCTGTAAGATCCATTTAATGCCCTTCTGTTGAAGTTGTCTCTCAATATTCGCTTCATTCCACTGCGCGATGGATTCTTTCAATTCTCTGTTGGCCCCCACAAAGTTAGTTCCTCTGTCTGACCAGATTTCCTTTGGAGGTCCTCTTCTACTAACAAATTGACGAAGGATCATGATGAAGTCATCCGTCTCCAACGATGGCACCACCTCGAGGTACACTGCTCGAGTCGTAAAGCACGTAAATAAACATCCCCATCTTTTTGCTGTTCCGCGGCCCCACTTAACTACAAGTGGACCAAATAGGTCGACACCAGTATAGGTAAATGGCGGTTGATAGGCTTCAAGCCTCGCCTTTGGAAGAGGTGCCATAACCTGCTGTAATGGGCGTGCATTCATTCGACGGCATTTAAAGCATCTTCTCACTGTGGTTTTTACAAGACTTCTTCCTGTTATGATCCAAAACCGTTGTCTCAGTTCACACAGGGTTTGCTCTCTACCACCATGGGCGGTGGCTTCGTGATAGTGTCGAACAATTAATTCACTTAGATGGTGTTTCTTAGGCAAAATCATTGGGTGTTTTTCGTCCAATGACAGTTCAACAGCTTTCTGTAATCGGCCTCCTACGCGAAGTATACCATCCATTTCAACTGGCCTCAGATCAGCCGTAACGCTTATTTTCCTAACTTCTCCTTTGCTTCGAACTTCTGACAGTTCTTGAGAGAAACAGTCCCTTTGGACGCTTCGAACGATAACATGAGTTGCGTTATTCAAATCTTCAAGTGTTAGTGGGCCTGTATGACTGGCAGTTCTTCTACTGATGATCCAACGACAAAATCGTACCAACCAAGCAACGCGTCTTTGCAATGTAGACCACGAGCTGCAGCTCTCTATAAGCTCTCATCGCTTGTTTGCTGTCTGAAGCATTGACGCCAACTTGATGGATTCTTGCTTCGCTCCGCACTTCGGGATCAGCGTCAGAGATTTCTTCTACCTTTACATCAGGCCAGGTATCTTCTGGTTCCCACAAGAATTGTGGTCCCTTCCACCAACGGTGCTCGTTTGACAGCTTTTGAGGGCTCAACCCACGTGAAGCATCATCAGCGGGATTGAGGCGCCCAGGACAATGCCTCCACTGGTCTGGGGTGGTAACTTCACGGATTTCTGCTACGCGATTTGCAACGTAAGCTTGGAATCTTTTCGTCACGTTGTTAATATACTGTAATGCTGTCTGGGAATCAGTCCAGAAGATTGATCTACTTATCTTACATGTAAGCTCGTCCATCAAGACTCTGTATATTTTGACAGACAAGGTTGCAGCTTGTAGCTCAAGCCTGGGTATTGATATAGGCCTCACTGGAGAACTCCTCGATCTTCCAATTACAAACGAACAGTGAATCAGTCCATTTGCTTGGACGAATCTAAGGTAGGCGCACATGCCATAGCCGTCTTCAGAAGCATCTGCGAACAGGTGAAGAGATACGTCAATGATATCCGTTTCATTCACCAGGTAGACTCTAGGGATTTGGACATGCGACAAGCTCGTCAATTCTCGTTTCCATTTATTCCAGTGATGTTGTAGCTCCTCTGGAATGGGATCATCCCAACCCAGGGTTCAACTTCCAAAGCCTTTGCAGTATTTTCTTCGCTTCCAATAGCACTGGACTAACAAATCCAATAGGATCATACAATGAGCTCACGGCCGAGAGAATTCCGCGCTTTGTTGGTGGTTTGTTGGGCTCGTTGATCATGAATAGGAACGCGTCCTTCTCTACGTCCCATTGGACGCCGAGTGTTCTCTGTATTGGGAGATTATCAAGATCAAGATCGAGCGTCGGTTTGGCTCGTTCCCCTTCCGGTATCGCTGCAAGCACCTCTCGACTATTGCTCATCCATTTTGTTAATCTAAAGCCAGACTCTCCAAGTAGCGTTGTTATCTCGATTGCCAAAGACTTTGCTGCTTCTTCAGTTTTAACAGACTTGACTAAATCATCGACGTAAAAGTCATTCTTGACTGTATTCACGACTGTTTCACTGTATCTTTCTTTGTTGTCTTCCGCAGCTCTTTTTAGGCAGTAGTTGGCACAACTCGGCGAGTCAGTAGCACCAAAAATGTGCGTAGTCATCTGAAACTCTGATGGTTGTTCTTCTAGGCCCGATTCCCACCAAAGGAACCGCAGTGCCTCACTGTCTTCTGGAGGAACCTTAACCTGATTAAACATCCCTTCTATATCAGCGACGAGCGCGATGGGTTCTTCTCGGAACCTGAGAAGTATGCCGAGAAGACTGTTCGACAAATCAGGACCTTGATTTAGTTGGTTATTTAGGGAGACGCCATTGTACAGGGCAGCTGCGTCAAACACGACACGAACTTTATCCTTCTTTTGTGGATGAAACACTGCATGGTGTGGTAAGTACCATGTTTTCTTGCTTGGTTTACCCGCCTCTTCAGCGGTCAGTTTCCTTGCATAGCCTTTAGCTACTAGATTGTTCATAAAGTCTCTGTACTTTCGATGTAAGTGTTCATTGCGTTCCAGCTTTCTCTTGAGTGACTGTAGTCTTGCTTCGGCCATCTGCCGGTTGTCAGGTAACCATGGTTCTGTGCTCTTCCACAGCATTCCTACTTCGTAGTGTCCATCTACTTTACGAACTGAACTCTCCATTTGTTTCATTGACTCCTGGTCTTCGACTGACATTGCTCGCTTTGAGCTCTTGTTGACATCAACATCCTCAAGTCTAAGGAACTGACTCATTTGTTGGTCGCTTAATTCACTTCCGTACTTCACGTTGACCTTCGACGATTGACAAGAGTTTGTACTATCTACTGGTCCGAGCACCGCCCATCCCAGTACCGTACGAACAGCATATGGTTCTCCCGCTCTTCCGACGCGGTGCTCAACGTGAACCTGAGCTTCAGGTACGTTCGCGCCAATGAGCATCAACACTTGCTTCTCATCTACTTCGGGTATTACAATGTCCTTTAAATGGGACCATTTCGACAAGTCCTTCGGTCTTGTAGTGTTAATATTAAGGTTCTCTACTACCTTAACGTCCTTGATCTGCACAACATCATTGTGCTGGCTGTCAACTGCCTTTACGTCCAGATCCGTACGGCCAACCTTCACCGTTGATTCTCCGGAAAGCGTACAAACAGCTAATTCATCATAATCGTTGATCTGTATTCCTAGTTTATCTGTAATGTTCTTTGAAATGAATGTTTCTTCACTTCCAGTGTCCAGTAAAGCGTAAGTACTAATAGAATGTCCATTATTGCTAAGGACTTGAATTGGTACGACTTGCAGGGCGATCCTTCCCTTTGTAGAATAACTAGCGTAGCTCGCTGACTCCACATCAACATCTGGCATAGTTACTACACTCACATTAAACGTAGGGTCGTTAGACGAGATTGAATCTTTATCCTCTACTGACTTGTGTAGTAATGAATGGTGCAGCTGCTGACACGTCTTGCACCGAAACTTTGATTTACATTGCGCGACAAAATGTCCCTTTCTTAAGCAGTTCCAGCACAGTCCCTTTTGTCGCACGAGGATACTTCTTTGTCGGACAGACTTGCTGGCAAAGTCAGAACAATCTTCGATCTTATGCGAGGATTCACAGCTGAAGCATTTAGAATTTGATTCTGAAAAGGTGACGCTCTTGCACTCTACTGATGAGGTTTGCTGGTTTTGAGATTCGACTTGGGTTGCTAACGTTGTCACCCTTGCTCCGCTCACTGCAGGCGATACACTGGATGATTGTAATCGTCGACCTGGTCATGACGAGCCGCACAGAATTTAAGGCAATTATAGTTGATCGACAGTTGCTAGGATTAATTCAACAGGATTAAGTAAAGGTAGCTATCAACAGCTACGATAATGCATTATCGTATAATGCATGCTGAGCATCGGTCATGAGTCTTTCTCAATCACATTCCCGCGCTTTCTCTACACGACAACATATCGCTCTCTAAAATCTGCCATTTATGGTTTATTTCTGCACGATATTGGTTGATTTTGCCCAAATAGAGATATTCCATGTTCAAGCTATCTTTGTTGGTACCCAATGTGATTTGAAATTGCATTTTGACACGAAAGAATTGATATATAATTTGGCGGGAAGAAATGGCTTCTATTTTGTCCTGGAAGCAGCAGAGAAACTTGGCCCGCAAGAACTGTATCGCCGTGAGTATAGAGTTTGTTGTATTATCTGGATGCTTCCTGCCTTGGGAAGTCTCGATTTGCTTTAATTTTAACAGCTAGAAGTTGTGTTTATTTATTACATGCAGGACCCCTGCCGGTCGATGGTCTGTGATTCAGTCGAAGACTGTGAACATCAGCAAACTTAAGTTCAGAAGACGCATAAGTCCGTCACTTTATAGACATCGATATCTAATATATAGTGAGAAAAATCGACATATTTCCAATTTAACTGAAAAGACAACAGCTAATTTCTCAATAATTAAGTAAGGATTATGTCAGAATATGGCATTCTAGTTAATAGAAAACCTATAGTCATATAAATACTACGCAATCAGAATTATGAGCTTAGAATTATATCGTTGTCCACAGTTGTAACTGCTCTACAGGATCTAAGTAAGTGTATTTCCAAAAGCAGCGCCCGGTACCTTGCAGCTCTACTGAGGAGCGGTTCTTTCACAAATCTAACCAAAGTATGAAATGACAACAAAAGCCCGGTTTCTTCTCTTTACTTTACGTGTTCTTATCCCGGGTGTATCGCCTGATAAGAACGAGCAATCGGGTGTGTCGCCTTTGCTCAGTGAGTGTAAAGAGAATTTAGCCAGAATTTCGGATGACTTTCGCTTTTAAATTTGATAAAGATAATACTAATTAAGAAAATTCAGCAAAGCAAAATCAAATCAATCGCTGTTTTCTTGTCGATTTCATAAGTCGACAACAATATATTTTTTGTTTTTGAACAACGGAATTCGGTTTCGTAATAATTTATTATAACGAGAAATGCGAATGCTCTGTGATGAGTTATAGACATGTTCATTATAACAAGCCGCTAGGAAAGTGATAATTGGATCAGGCTGCGAGTACAATAGAAACCGTGATTCCCTGCCGAGATTTCCACCAACTTTTTAGCGGTGGAAACGCCTTAGCTAAGCAGTGCGGCTCGCCATGTAAATGGCGGTTTCTGTAATCCTTTGTACGATTCGCCAATTTTCCCAAAGACCGGGTCACTTGCTGCATCAGCCTGCTTCTCTACGAACTCGACTATGTCCTTTAGATTGGGAGGCCGTCCTCTCGCTCTAATACGTTGAGCTTCGTCTCTCCACTTCATCTGTAGTCGTATGGGTAATCTGCTTGTCAATTTAGCTAAGTTTGACATGTTCATTTCTGACAGTGCGTTCATTGCCTTTAAAGTCTCGTACAAGGTTCTTGAGCGATCCGCAAGTCCTTGCAGCGCTATTCTATCATTACTTGATATGTTGGGTCCATCCACCAATGTATCAACACACGACTTTGCTACTATGTGTGGCTGTCCAAAACGTCGTTCCAACAATTCCAATGCACTTCTCAATCCGCCAGGCACTCCTTCGAATCCACTTACTGCGTTGTGTGCTTGTCCATCGAGGAATTGCAACAGTCGCGACATCTTTTGCACTTCAGAGATATTCTGAGAATCAACCATTTCATGGAACCGTGCCTTGAATCTGAAGAATTCATGAGGGTTGCCATCAAACTTCACAACGTCCAAGGGTGGAAGACTGGATCGAGTGACTATAGAATCTATTCCTGACGTAATTCTGTCCATCATGTTTTCAGTAGTGCTAAAGGGCGATGCCTTGTTGGGTTCGTTGGTCGTCCAAACTGGGGAATATGTAGTAGCATTAACATTTAGACTAGATTCTGCAATATATGGCCTTGGCATAGCTTGCTGGGCTGGTGTTGAGGTAGATAATGGTATCTTCTCGGATGGCGGGTTATTTGTAACTTGCATTTGTGCAGATGAATTTTGTACACACGTAGGCGTATCGTTAGAATGAACATCTTGTTCCTTGGGTAGCTGTTCCTTACACGTATTAACACCTTTAGGCTCAATAGAACCGCAGTTATCAACGACCACTTGCTTGTGTTGAATAACATTTTATATCTACAACAGGGTCCTTTTCATCACTGTCATACTCCTCATAAAACTGGTCTCTCGTCTGAGCTAATTCTGCTACGTCTTCAGCTTCCGCAATCTCGTTGTCTAGCTTTAATTGTTCTTCCTTTAGTTTCCTTTCTTTAGATCTTTTCAATTGCTGTAATCTCTTTTCAGATAAAATTCTCTTTAACTTGGCATTTTCTCTAGCAGTTGAACTAGATTTGGAAACGCTAGAGCTCATAGACTTTCTAGAACGTGTAGACACTACGCTACGAGCATCGTCGTCTGGTTGATTTAACATATGCATACTTCGCATTCCTGAGAGTGCGTGCACTGAAATATTTACTTCATTGTCTTCTCCAACATGATGATAAATATACTGTTCAATTGATTTAAGACATTCACAATAAGCTTTAACATACTCTTCATGACTATTAGCTTCTGTCATCCTTTCGTTTTGGTCGGTTAAAAGCTCAATAAATTCACCATATACTGCACGTGTGTAACGAGACCATTGTGTCTCCAAGCGTTCCCTTTCGCTTTGAACATCGATAAAGAACGTATAATCCTTGAGATATTCCTCAAGTCGTCGATAAATCTTGGTAATCTCACCAAGGTGACCAGATTTGGTCCTCTTTAAAGCTACGATTCTCTCAGAAATCACTGAATCGTCGACCGATTCGACATCGTAGCAATCAACGCGACACGAAGTCTAACATGACACGATGTACCTTCGCTCGACGAAAACTTGATCTTTATGCTTCAAGAACGACAATATCCTGTCCAAACAACACAAATTCTTGCTTGCGAACATTTCTTGACTCCAATCCAGGCGTATAAACTTGTTATTACACGGAAATTTTAAGGAAATGTGAGTACTAACTTTTATAACTTAAAATTTCGTGGTAAACGCCGCCAACTCACTGGGCTTCACCTTTACATAATTTTACATAATTTGCATAATCAACTTTTGGCGCGAAAGACACGACACATACTCTCTAACACAGGAAACCCAGTATCCGAGCAAGATAGGAATTTTCGATATTTGGGTTTCCTGTGTAGGATTTCTCCCTCGACTTAGTCCTCCTCTTACTCCCTAAACCACAGGAACCCCGTTTACCATTAACACCCATTTCCACATTAAAACTCCTTGATTGAGGCAAAACGCTTATTTTTCAATGACTTCGCTACGAATTCCTCACATTTTATCACAGACTCGTTATTCACATCTAACACGACGTTCTCTAACTCTGCAATGTATCTTTTTAATAAACAATTTATCTATCTATCCGGCTCTCGTTTTAAGTTTAAATTCTGAAGTGTCGGCGAGTGTGTTTATCGATCGAAAATCGAGGTTTTGAGCAAGAAAATTGACTGTTTGACGGCCACTCGCGTCAGAATTTGACGTCGAAAAAGATTCCATAAAACCTTAGCCTGCGTAGCTTGGCGGTCTGGGAGGGGGATTGGGGAGGAGAGGAGGGACGAAGGCTAATAAAACCTCCAATGAGTTCTTAATTTCTTTATTTTAATGTGGGGGCTAATCATCCTTCCTTGCAACCAGAGGCTGTATTGCACAGGTAGCCCAACACGGCTTTTATGTACATTCTCTTGACTGCTGTTTTCAAGAAGACACAATTGAGTAAAAAGCGAGAGGTGCCCGGTTCGATTCTTCATGACCTCACATCCTTGTTTCGACTTAATTCCCTCTAATCCGTGCACAGGCAGCCCAACCATTGCTTTTGAGGCTACTAATTATAATAAATAAAAATATATTTGCATGCTCGCGTCTTTTTTTATGGGTTCCCTGTGGTAGAGCGCGCGTGTGCGATACGTATTGTTGGGTTCCCTGTGCATAGAAATGTACAATGTTGGGCTCCCTGTGTGTGTCCCGCAGGACGCGCCCGTACATGTGCATATACTATGAATTATACTATGTACATTGGGCGCGTCTTGCGGGACGCACACAGGGAACCCAACATAATACGTATTGCGCGCGCATTTAGTAATGGTTGGGCTGCCTGTGATCCGTATAGCTCAGTACAGCGCACTGATGGAGGGAGGGGGTAAAAGCCGCGCACCGTCCACCTCCTGGGAGACGTACCAGTTTCGAAAGGGGCTCAGTACGGACGTTAATAATAGCTTTACCTTTGATGCGTATCTTTTTTCCAAATTTATTAAACTTGAAAGCCCCCAAACACATTGGAATAATTGCAGGAAAAACTTGGGGCCGTTAGTTAACGGCCCCCTAACACATCGGAATAATTGCAGGAATAACTTGGGGCCGTTAGTTAACGGCCCCCTAACACATCGGAATAATTGCAGGAAAAACTTGGGGCCGTTAGTTAACGGCCCCCAAACACATCGGAATAATTGCAGAAAAACTTGGGGCCGTTAGTTAACGGCCCCCAGACACATCGGAATAATTGCAGAAAAAACTTGGGGCCGTTAGTTAACGGCCCCCAGACACGTCGGAATAATGGCTAATAAACTTGGGGGCCGTTAAACAACCATCTTAAGCTACGGTCGGTTTAGCAGAATAAAAAGAAATGCCACGAGAGTCTTCATTATCTTTATTGCACAGAAAACCCTACAAACACAGTGACGCTAGATAACTTAGACCCAGGGCTCACATGAGCCGAACCTAACAATATCAAAGAACACCGCTTGATTATCCTTTGTTTTAATTGCGTACGGCTCATGCAAAGTTCGACTTTTGACCAGTGGACCTTACAGTGCGACTAGCTACTGTAACCGGGACCACTTAGACTACGAGAGCCAATCAAAATTCAAACGAAAACAAAGCCAATTTCAAAATATGTGTACTTCTGCCAATCAGGAGAGAGCATTCTAGTTATGGCCACGGCTGAAGTCGGGGCCACGTAACTAGATATGTATCTAGTAATCTATAATCAATATCGAAACTCTAGATTATTTCTTATGTTGATACCATACACATATGCTCATTACCACCCAATTGGCCATTACAAGAGCAGGGGACTGGGACCAAGTCCGTAAAACTAATTCAATAAGAAACTAGCAAAAATGGGCATCATTTTCTGACAGAGCAGATCAAACTTAGCTAGTCTGGAAAGTTTGGTGAACTTTGGCTTAATATTGACGATGCTAGAGGGCATCAAAGATGTCTATTTTCCCATACAAACTCTGATTTTTTTTGCGTTGTCTAGCTACGTCGCGATGGTCGGTTGCTAAGGAATATGCTCCCGTTTGTGCGGGCTCAGTTTCGTCAGCGGTAATTACCATTGTCGTATATTATACAACAAAAATAGCGGGTGACTTGAGGAAAGTAATATTGGATTTGAAAGGACAAGCAGGGAAACAGAGAGGGAACGAAAGTTTTGGAACGTAAACGAAGCCGGAAACGAAGTCGAAATGAAGTTTTCATTTGAGCGAGAATGGATCAATGCAGTCAGGCGAGCTAAACGCCGACCAAACTACGGGCATGGGGAACATGAACAGTGGGCTAGAAGAGATTTATGGCAACAAGCTTGAACTTGCTATTCCGCTGGTTGACAGTTTTCTTTTGGAGATTCCTGATGACCTTTTGTCTCCTCCAAAGTTTGTGCTGGGAAATGAATAAATAAGACTTTCAGTATATCAAATTATATCATATTCCATCTTTAAAATTCTGCACTATTTACTATTCCGAACCCCTGATCCAAGCCATTTAAATGCGATTTATACGCTTCGAATTATTATGAAGAATACTTTTCTTTCCAAAATAATAAAATACTAGTTCCAGTTTAATAATCATCTGTTATTTAATCACTATTGGGTCAGATTTGTCATGGAGCTGATCACACTAAATTGAAAATAATTAAAGATCTATCCTCACTGCATATTCATCCTTCATACTTTCCATGCGAGATATTTCTTCCTTTGATTCTCGTTCTCTTTCTATTAGCTCTTCTTCTTTATCATTTAATTTAAACGGGCTCGGCGGCTATAGCAGTCTGATATTTTTCATTTTGATCATTGAAGTCACGCTTCATTTTATTGAGTACTTGAGGGATGCCTTGAAGCTTGAATGCTCCCAAAATCTGTTCGTCCGCTCCCGTTTAGAATCACACCTAGCACTATGACTGTCGTCCTTACCGCATTTACGACTTTTCTTACATAGACGGATCTCTCTAAAATTGGAAAATAACTAAGTCTATGGAGAAATTCATTCAAGTTGAAGAAACGCGTGACATTCAAGAACCAATATGGCGTCTTAAGTAATCAAGTGCTGATCAAAATAGGGGTTTAAACATTGTTTTCTTACCTTGTTGTGCTCGCCTGTTCACTCGAATTGGACGCCATGATGCTAAAGATGCTAAAGTGTGTTTCGAATTCGGAATGCCTAGGTTTCAGGGGGTTGCCAGACAATTACGAATATAAATTGCATGGGGAGAGGGGAAAATCGATATTTTGGGCTTGTTCTCAAACGAATTGCAACTGAAGTGAAAATTTCCGAATTCAACTCTTTTATTTCTATCTTGTGCTAATTTCCACACCTAAAACGAATGCTTGGATCACTCTCAGCTTTAGTTAAACCCCCAACTACCGTAAATAGTACCTCCACTGAACTTGAGTTTTCGAGAAAGCAATAGCTTTTCTGAGCCTCCCGATCGTCACTTCTGTTAAAGAAGACCCCTTTTCAAAATATACCACACATGGGAGGCCAGGGAAAGAGCTTTATTATCAGGGAGGGGATACATAAGTCATTCTATGTATTCCAAAGCTACAAGCGCTGATGCTTGGCTTCGCGTCATCACGTGATGACGCAATGTGATTGGGAGCAGTTTCCTTAGCAACTGACCATCGTCCCAAACCATAATTCACTGTAAAATTTCAAAATTTCAAAAGTTTATAATTCCGACAGAATTCACTCAAATCACATCAAACATTGCACATATGATAATTTCAACATGTTGTTTCATGTCATAAACTTAATTTCGTAATTACATTAATTATAATAAACTCGTTTCCAGTCCCCTGCTCTTTTTTTGTAATGGCCAATGAAATAATTAATGAGTATGAGAAGTCGTTCCAAAGCCTCGAATTCGGACTAGACGGGGTTTCCAGTTACATGCAGTGGAACCTCTCATTAGGGACACCTCTATTACGGACACATATTTAGGTCCCGGCAAAATCATCACCATACATTCTTTGTAAAAATAACCTCTATATTACGGACACTTTTTTCTGGCCCTTCGGTGTCCGTATTATAGCGGTTCCACTGTATTATTATTAGTTCTCATTCTCGGCTTTGAAACACTACTACATGAAGCCTGCATGGAATCGCGTCATCTTATTTTCATTTTTCCATAGCGCTAGCTAGTACAGTAATATATAATATCGAATTATTTTATTCATGCACATTATGTAGAAGCTATTTGAAAAATATGAAGAACATATAGATTTAGTCGATAAAACGTACGTCTGAACTCTTTACTGTGGGGAGCCAATCGTCCCACTCGCCCTGTCTGTCCGGCTTGTCGAATCGAACAAGATAGCCTTGGCTCTTATTATAAGCGATGATTGTTCCTGTTAGCCATCCTAAGTATATCAGTTGGCCATGCTATCTTCCTCTTGATATTCAACTTCTACCCGTGTGTTGATTAGCGACTTTCCACTCTTTCGTTTATTCTTTGGGCAGACGTGACGTCGTTTGTCTGGTGGACCACTGTCGGTGTCTTTGCTATTACTTCCTAGACTTGACCTCTTTCTTTTTCGCGATCGACAAGTGTAACTGGTGGTTATGTTCTTTGATGTTCCGCAAATTTTTACTGCATGAAGTCTGTCTTCAAGGTATATGTTTTCAAGAAGAACATTCAGGTTTTTGCTATTGTCAACAATTGACTGCTTGTTGATGGACTCCACTGGGTTATTAGTCTTTGGAGACTCGTCCCAATCATCATTGTCCCGCTTTGTAAAAGCTTTGGTGAACATAGCCAGGTGTCGTTCACGGGTCCACCAGCTACACCAATGAGACAGCTTTTGCCAGTTTTCTGTCGAGATGGATTTGCTCACTTCTTTTTGTGCATTGCTTAAAGTGCTACTTAGACGAAAATCGATCGAAGTTTAATTTAGCTGAAACTTCATTGAATAATTCTTCAATGGTCTAATAATAACTAGTTGAAATCTTTTTTCGATATACCAGAGGGAAGTACTATATTTTCATGAATCTTTAGAGGTGTCAGTGACGTCATCTACTCAACCCAACATTCAGCTCCATACATTTCTTTGTATTTTGTGAGTGAAAATATCTCAATATTTTGTTCAGATAACAGCTCTGCATTGAAGACAACTGGTCAAACAATCAATCCTAAGCACAAATAATGTAAGAAAACTCCTTCACCCAAACTTTTAGCTTCATAGAAATAAAATAATTCAAGAAACTAAACACAAAGAAATGTATGGAGCGAAGCTGTGTTGATTGTTAGGGTTGAGTAGATGACCTCACTGACACTTCTAAAGATTCATAAAAATGTAATACTTCCCATAGGAATTTTGAGAAAACACATTAACCAGTAATTGTATGGCTCTTTGAGATTATTTCAGTGAAGTTTCAGCTAAATTAAACTTCGATCGATTTTCGTCTAAGTAGCACTTTAAGAATGGCAATGCGTCTTTTAATGGCGCTTTACCACATAGCACGTCAAACAGTTTCAATACGTCCTCCTTAGTTTCTACCACCTCGATCTTTCTCCCTATAGTCTTGAAAATGTCCCCTTCTTCGGCAGTGCTCGTGACCAGGCCTGACACTCTGTTCACGGACCGCATCCAGTGAACTGAGCATCCACGGATGATCTTCTCTGCTAGCTTTTCGCCGATGACAGTCTTGAGGCCATTGTACTCTGCATCGTCAAAATCCACCATGATCTGTTTCAGGTTTTTACCATTCTCAAATGTAGTGAACTTTCTTGAGACAGAGTTGAAGATTTCTTGAATAGCAGTTGAGTATGCTGTACCATGCATCCATCCTATTCAATAAAACGCGTCCCACTGCATTGTAAACCAGTGTCTTGTTATTGAAAGAAACAAGATTCAAAAGATATGGGAAGTCCGTGTTGCTAGTGTAAGTAACATCCAAGAAGAGAAATTCACATTCTGCAAGCAATTTTGCTTGATACGGAGCCATGAAAAAAGCCAACTTTCTTTGTGGTGTGAAGATATACTCTTTCTCTTCCATTTGATGATATTCCCCATCATTTCATTCACCTCGGTAGTTAGTTCTCTGTCGGTGGAGTCTTGTTCCCCTTCTACTTTTTTACGGATTTCTGAAAATTCCAGTAACTGCATCAATGGCTTCAGCTCTGAGCAGGGCGCATCACTTTGTGCGAGGGCAATGGATCTTTCTCTTCTTATGCGTTCTTGGTTGCACGCAGCTGGTGAGATTTCTGCTGGTATTACCCCTATCCCCAATCCTTTTTGTAAATCTTTCGTTGTCAAACTACTATCTTTTTTGATCGCCTCACGTATCCTTTCTTTTACAGAAGAAGAAAGCACATGCGCAGCTGGCATCTGGTGGTTGTGTGGTACGCCGGGAATGACTCCTACCCCGAGCGTCGTCCTTCATCCTCAACAGGCCATATATACAGCATATGTACAGGGCACTGTCCAGTTGCCTTCAATGGAGAAGATTTTCCATGTTCGGCGCATCGATTGATCTTCTGACGATTAGTTACCGTGTAATTACAACCCTCCGTTGCGCAGGTTTTAATTCCTTCACATGGAGCTCTCTTGACATTCACTTTGATATGGACTTTTTTTTTTCCGATTTCGATTTCGTGAGCACGTAAATGGGAATGCCGTTTGGTCAATTGATTGTCATCCCACATGTAATGGGGCCTGTTGTGTGACCCAAGACCTTTCAATTTTGCTATGTCGCTACAATACCCTATTTTTGTAGCATCTTCACTGTTAAATCCAGGAAACTCGTAGTGTTCCTTTTTCGATATATCAAACCAGTTATCCTCGTTGCTGAGAAGCTTCTTAATCTGTGGAATGTACTGTTTGCCTCTTGCTGACTTGTTTTCCTTCTTGTTTGTTTGAAGAGATTTATCTTTGAATGTAGAAAGAGTTTCGTGTTGTGGTGAAATTATCTTCATGTCAGTGGGATTGCATAAATAATTCTTGCCGTCTTCCGAAATTCTATAAGTTCTGGAAATGCTTGTGAAATTTTGAAATTTCGAAATTTTAGAGTCAAAGTCTACGAGATTAATACTTATTAATTGTCGTAAATGACGACTCCACCACTTGCTGTTCACTGTCTGTCCCATGACTTCTTTTCCTTTTGCAAATGTTTCTGACCTAGAAATAAGTTTTTGTATGTTATCCATTCCTATCCAGTCTTTCTTAGCTCCTAGCAACCACGAAATCACTTTCTCTTCATTAACTGAAATATTTCCCTCGAGTTCTCAGTTTCAAAGCATTGAGCAGTAGCACTGCTGATTGTTTTATATTGAAGTTATGTTCATGGATTGAGTCGCAACTTGTACAGCATCCGTGTTTCTCAATGTCCAACACGTTGTTATTGACATTTTCGTAGTTCTCTAGCAGAGATTTTCTTAGGCACTTTCCTGAATAAATACCGTATACCCATCTCCAGGACTGTAAGTATTTTTTCTTGGTTTCTTCGGCCTCTTCCAAGTTGCAGCTGCTCAGCCAGTACGTTAACCTTTGGTCATCTCGATACTCGTTGATAAGAAGAATGCCATCTGATGCCTCGCCTCCGCGACCTGCCCGGCCAAACTCTTGCATCAAGACACTTATATTTCTCATACATCCAACCCGAATGACAATATCAACATGAGGACTATGTGTCCCCACTTCGTACGATTCCGTAGCCACTAATACCTGAAACGTTTTCGCGCGAAAGTCACTGTCAATTTTTCTTTTTTGTTGAGCTGTTAATCCGCCATGGTAGGCTTTCACATCATACATCTCTAACTTAGTCAGGAGGGTAACCATTAAATCAACGTCTTTCTTAAAATCCATATAGACTATGGCATAGTCGTCATTTATAATTGATTTTAACTGTTCCGCCGTTTTTAACCATCGGTCGTCTTTCGCAACTCTATTATTGTACTTGTAATCAGAAATATTGATCTTAGTGTTTTTCCTATCTATGCTGCCTCGAACTAAAATTGGAAGCCTCAAGCAAGTGCTGCACAACTCCTGTAGCTGACTTTCGTCCAATGTTGCAGTAACTGCCATCACTGGAATGTCAGGGAAATCTTTTGGAATTTCTTTGACGATGTTGTAGCACGAACGGAAGCAGGAATTTCGGTCGAACATTTTGTGTACTTCATCGATGACAATCATCTTTAGTTTTTCTTTGTTCGTGGTAAGCTTGTAAAGTAATTTGTTGGTGTAGTATTCCGGAGTAGTGTAAATCATCTGAGGGAGGGAGTCGGTGGATATGTCGAATCGATCATTTGAAGTTAGTTTAATAGCTTTTACGCCTTTCCCTACCAGATCTTCAACTTGTGAATTTATCAAGGACAATGTTGGACAGATGACTACTGTGGTCTTGTTTCTTTCAAAAATGGATGAAGTTGATAACACATACTTTTCCCACTTCCAGTTGGCTGTACAACAATGACATCTTTTTTTCTCAATTGCGGCAATTGCATGTTTTTGAAAACACTTAAGCTGCGTCAAATGGCCTTTCCATAAAAGTTCCTCTTTTTCGTCAATGTTCAAGATGTCGTCATTGGCTTCACACCATAAACTGCTCCTGAGTGTCGTTGTCTAGATTTGTATCTTCACGATTTATAGATGTTGGAATTGTATCATCATCATCATCCGCTAACTCTATTTGCTCCACATTCGTATCTTCAAGATTTAAAACCGCGTTGAGAATTTCATCGTCGTCGTCTGCCAAAAACTCTAATTTGTCAACTATTTGTATCAATGAATGAAAGCATGTGTCCCAGTCTTTGATGGCATGTTTCATACGTAACTCCATCCATTCTAGTAAGTCCTTGACAAGCTCACATTTACTACTTTCATTTTCTTTCATTATTCTTATGAGTCCATTGCCATTTCCTCCAGCTTTATGGGGAACTTTATGTGTATCAATGACGATGAATGATTTCTTTGTAATTACTAATGTCAAAGTCATTGGAGTACAAGTATATATGGCAAAGCGTTTTTCTTCGTCACCTAAATTCTTCAAGAGGCTATTTATGGCGTTTTCGAGGTGTTTCTTTTTCTCTTTATTACTTATTGAGATTTGTGACTGCAATATTTCGTTTGCGTCATACTGTCTTCGTAACAAATCTTTATCATGGAGTAATTTCACCGCTTCTTCTATATTAGGCATTTTACTTTTATCCCTGAAAACATTTATTTGGGATGGCACGTTAGCTATGACATCTTCGACTATCTTCTTTAGTTTTTCGGGATTCATGTCCTTGCTATCAAATAATTCATCAATGGTTTTTACTGCTAAGTACAAGCATGCATTTGTACCGTCCCTCGTCTCAATTGTCTCGGCTATTTCTTTTTGCAGATGGGCGTCAATGGAATTGGAGCAATCGAACATTGCTGCAGAAACTTCGCCAGTTTCTTCCAAGACACTTCCTTGGTGTACGTTCAAAGGGACGTTTAAAACGTTTTGGTTTATAGTGGATTCATCTTGGCAAGGCTGAGATGTGTGCTGAGATGTGCTAGAGAGTTTCGGCCTACAATTTCCGACAGTTTGGAATATATTGTGTTCGCCGTTGGGCGCAGTTCTGGATTCTGATTCCAGCAGTCCTGAATTAATTTAAACCATTCTACTTTTCCTTCTTCGGATGGATTCAGGTCGCTGTCCTCGATGTTGGGTCGTTTTTCTTGCTTGACGAAATGTAGGATAAGGTCACTGGTAGCTACCTCTCCTTCCCATGGATGCGATCTTTCAGGAAGGGTAAATTCCACCATTAACATGGAAAAACTATAGACATCTGTCTTGTAGTTCTGTTTGGCACCACATTGCAGTAATTCCGGTGCAATGTAAGCGACAGTTCCTTCCACAAATCCTTTTGTGGAAGATACCCGAGTCTTAGAAAATTGCTCTACCTCAAAACGAACCATCCCGAAATCCCCGAGTTTTGCTAGAAAGTTTCCATCTGTGTTTCTTCCAATGAAGACATTGGCGGCCTTGATATCACAATGGACAGTGTTGTGCTGGTGTATAAATTGAAGTCCAAGTCAGCACCTTGATCTAATGGTTGGTCCAAGAATATTTTCAAATCGTCTTTGCTTATTTCGGCGGTTGTTTCGGGTTCTCCACCAGCAGGTAGCAGTAGCTTCTTCACATTTCTATCGCTGATTTTGCCTATTTGAAATGTGAAAAAAAAGAAATAAGGAAAAGCTCTTTCAATGAGAAAAAGAGTATTAACCTCATAGGCTGACTGTAACTTTCAGTTTGAAAACTACAAATATTGTCGGTGGCCTGAATAGCTAGCTAAGTGTTTCTAAATTCGTTTGTTTGCTTACTGTTTTCTTTGGTATTTGGGGTTAACGTTTTTTGGCAAGTGTATTAAAAATCTATAATAAACAAATCTTACCTCTTTTTTTTTCTTTTCCCATAACCACCAAGTTGGAATTACAGTTCGTTTCACATTTCCCATCTGTACATGAGATTCGTTTGTGCTGTTAAATGGATTTTCAAATAAGTCTCATAATTAGTTGCAAATATATATATGATATATACATACAGTCATTTGTAAAAATTCTGGCCGCTACGAAATATCAATATATCAATATATCGGGTGCATTATGGGTAATTAAATAATCGAAAATTCCCCTTAAAGCGGGTTAACGCCAGCAAAGTCCGTAATTTTTCCATGATTATTTTAAATTTAATAAAACGCACGGCCCGACAAGGGAACCTGAGGTCGCCATGAATACTCACTTGAGAAAGTGTACTGTTGGCATCTGACTCGCTAACGGTACCTGAAAGATAACAGAGTTTATAATTCAGCAATAAATTTTCCTTCGCTCTTACTGTAGTACAAAATCGCTGTCAGCGCATAGTGCCCGCTGAGAAAGCGGGTGACTATTTTCGCGTTTTAATGATGAATTGGAGCCCGTTTACTTAGTTACCGTAAGTGAAGACAGTGAATGCATGCAGCGTTGTTGTTGAAGAGGGCAATTCCAAGCGCCACGTGAATAAAATTGACAGTTTTTTTAAGTGAAATCGTTTTCCGGCAATGATTGAGCACTGCTATATATGGAAATCAGTAGTTTGTAACTCGGGAATTATGCTGTGATTGGAAACTAGATGTTCCTCACAACTTCATATTGTATTTGTTATAGTGAACATCCAGTTTACGCGGACAACTACCACAGCACATAAGTCCTCGATTACACATTGATTGCACTAGACACTGAAGATTTTAGATGTTACATATATAATATATATGGACTTTACCGTTGGAACTGGAAAACTGCATGATGATGTCCTCCATAGATTCGCTCTCTGGCTTTCTTTGTTCCTTCTTTGATTTACACAATTTTTTTGTTTTTTGACGCTTTGAAACAAACGTGAACAATGTGAAAATTAAACTCTTAAATTTAATTGTGTTTTTTTTCTATACATCTTATTTAGAAGAATGCTAGCGCTTGATAGATAACAATGGTACCTTATTGAATGTCCTACGTGGCTCCCAAAGTGCAAACGCAAATTCTTCGTGACGCTTCTTCATCGATTTTGTTCTCTTGACAGTACCAGATCTGACATTGTCGAACTTCAAGGTATTATCCATTTGATATTTCCATGGAGAGGTATCTGCTGTTTTCTTACCGGCAATACTGAATGTCAATAAAGAAAAACAGTTTTAGAACAGATACAATTAATCAGACAAGTTACTGTAAAATGACATAACTCTACTGTACCTTGTATTTGTAACGTGTCTCTTTCTTCGCATGTAGTCTATATGTAGAAATACGCCTCTATACCAGCAGATATTCTAATCAGGAAAATCATATCCAGCGATATTATTAATTTGGAAAGTTTCAAAATTTCACAATTATTATCAAGTAGGCCTTTCATTTGCCTTAAGAGTAGGGGTTTGGATTCGAATAGCGAGCGCAAAGCTTTCAGAACTGCGCCCACGTTTCAGTATTATCGTATTTTACATTTATTTGTATTTTGTTTCCAGCCTAAACCCATGCATGCTGTGCGCTCGCGATTCGAACTCATTCCCCTACTAGTTTAGGTACTAAAGGCGAATTTACCGAGTTGTTCCTGTTGACGTATGTGAGATTTGCACCTTTGTGTGTCAGAAACTTCACGACTCCAACCCACAAGTCACTAGTGTTTTTCTAGAAAGAAAGAAAACAATTATATTGAAGTATAAAAGTGGAAGTCTAAGAATGGCCAGGAGCCCATGGAATGGCACATGTTAAATTCCTCATTTAAGTCATGACATCTCTCCTTAGAATTTTAAAGCACTATGGACAATTAGTGGATAAGCGCTATATATAAATTATATATTGTTATTATTATTATTGTTTATTATTATTATTGTTATTATTATTGTTATTATTATTATTGTTATTATTGTTATTATTGTTATTATTGTTATTATTATTATTATTATTGTTATTATTATTGTTATTATTATTATTGTTATTATTATTATTATTATTGTTGTTATTATTATTATTAGTTATATTAGCACGTAAATAAAGCCATTTATAAACATTATCCATATTTGTTGTGCGTTCTGCCTAACTGAAAATAATTGCTGAGTTCCTTAATTTCAGTGAACACAATTTTAACAAATATAAACTGCCAATCGTAATTTTTGTCATGTACCATGGCATGATGAAAGTCATAAACCTGTTGGAGGTTTTCTATTCTACACAGTAAGATGAAACTGCGTTTTCCTTAGTTTAAAAAAGCCAACATGTTTTGTGCTGAAAATTGTGCTCGAGCAAAACACATTTAGCAAGCAGAAAATATTTACCTTGGATTGAGTCACCTTGGTTGAAATAACTTGACCGTAACCTGAAATGTGACGAATAAAAGAATGATTTTTATCCTAGAGCATTGAAACCCAGTTGGTGTGCGATTGGAAAAAAAAAAGAAACACCGCTGTAAAATGTTCGTTTGGAAATCCTTTCGTTCTCAGTTTCCAAATTTTAATGTTATTAATTTAAGTTTCGTTTTTCCCCCAAGCATCTACATGTGAGGTAAATGCCATTATTGCTGACGCAGCGAGCGAGCCTGAAGCGAGCGAGCAAGGAAGCAATTCTAATTCATTCACATAGGCAGAAAAAATCTCGATTTTTACCCGGCATGCAGTTTCCAAGAACCATCATGCAATTCTCAAGAACCATCATGCAATTCTCAAGAACCATCATGCTTTTCGCGCCAACTCCCACATACGCTATAGCCTGAAGCGAGTTGTTTTCAAGCTTTCGCGTTTCTGATCGGTAAATGTCGTGCCCAAAATCTGTGTCCCTAATTAATTTGTACATGTGTATGTTTCTTTAGCCGGTATATCCTGACTCGTAAGCCCATCAGATACCGTATCTTGTGCTTTTCGTGGGAATTGTGTAGTTCAGAAGATCACCGTAATAATTGAGCTGATTAGTGCCGGCTGACCGTGTGTCAGTCCTGAGTCAAGTGTGAATATTCGCATTGAAATCTCAATTATAACTAATAAGTAATACATTAGTTATTCATAAGCTATTGTATCCAGTTAAACAAAGAAAGGTAGACTCGCCTAATAATTTGCATACTTGTCACTTGGCATAAAACAAAACATTTCATAACTACAGTAGTCTAAGCTCTCCGGCACCAACTCTTATCCACAACTACTATAAACATTGCATTCACCGTCAGCATTCACTGCTGTTAGGTAGCCTAGTTAGAACTCTATTAACAATATGCCGGCTTTAATCTCCACGGACGACTACTGCGAATGACAATTTCGTACCCACCGCAACGTCCATCCTGCCGCGGTCCAGCGGCCCTCCGAGGGCCCGGGATTAGAACGGAATTTGGGGATGGGGAAGGGGAAAGGAGAGGAAGGAAGGAAGGAAGGAAGGAAGGAAGGAAGGAAGGAAAGGAAAGGAAGGAAGGAAGGAAGGAAGGAAAGGAAAGGAAGGAAGGAAGGAAGGAAGGAAGGAAGGAAGGAAGGAAGGAAAGGAAAGGAAGGAAGGAAGGAAGGAAGGAAGGAAGGAAGGAAGGAAGGAATAACAATAGTAATATTAATAATAATAATAATAATAATAATAATAATAATAATAATAATAATAATAATAATAATAATAATAATAATAATAATAATAATAACAAATAATAATAAAAAAATATTATTATTATTATATATTAATAATGTTCAGTTATACTATGGTACTGTTCGCTACACTTGAAAATATTGCCGTACGTTTCTGGAATTGTACTGTACTTGTACTGTACTTGTATTGTAATGATTTGTATTATTATATATCAATAATGTTCAGTTCATACAGTCGAACCTCTTACGGACACCTATCTAGTTCGGACACCTCTCCATTACGGACAGTTCAGCGCCATATTTCCATTAAATGCCAAAATTTATAAAGAAATGGATAACTTACTTAATAATGATTATTAACTTACTTTATATGAAATCATTTGAATTTGGAAAATCTCCCGGGGGGGGGGGGGAACGGGGGGGGGGGGGGGGGGGGGGGGACTCGGGGGGGGGGGGGGGACTCGGTGAGGGGGGGACTCCCATATATAAAGTGGTTGGGATGCTCGTCGTACCTTTTAGGGGTCCAGATCCACGATTTGGTACCTCTTATAGGGTGTCACAAATCTAAAGATATCAAACTTATGTCCTGCATCGTTGAACATTTGCTCCTGTTGGGATCCAGTATCACGCGGACAACGTTTTTTGTTAATGCTTTTGTTTACTGAATGCACGTGAGGCCCGATTGATCCAGCAATTTGTTCACTATGACCGCTAAATAAAGCAGATTCGTACGTGACTGGTTTATCATTTCTGAATTCATATTTTTCTTTTGACAATGTGTAAATGAGGTAGCTAAAAATATAAGAGAGGATGGAAAAGCTGCATATGTTTCCTCAACGGGAAAATATAAATTCACAAATTCGAACTAAC